>JZKD02S0560123.1:0-16346 GCA_000966675.3 Picea glauca
CTACTTCAGTACCTACTTGAACGATGCCATGATATTCTACTTTTGTAATCGACAAGGAGACTACCTTAGTCTCCTTATGTTTCTTGCATGACCACACCAATGGTCCAGTGATTAGATGAAACACATAGCCAAAAGTGGACTTTCGATCATCATTGTTGCCAACCTAGTCGAAATTGGTAAATTTGACTAGTGAATCTGAACTTCGACAATACTTGATACTTAAATGAGTGGTACCTTTGAGATAGAAAACACATTGTTTGACTACTTTCTAGTGGCTTTCTCTAGGTTCCAACATCAACGGAGAAACCACACTAATAGAAAAGGAAATATCAGGTCGAATATGAGTAAGATAAATAATATTTTTAACCAGTTGTCAATAAAGTGTAGCATCGACTGCGGGTGTTTGACAAGTTTTGGTGAGATTTACTTCAGATTAGAAAGGAGTAGCACAAGGCTTACAATTGGCTATCTTAAAACATGTCAAAAGATCCATCACGTATTTAGACTAAGAAATGAAGAAAACATCACATAGTGGTAATACTTGAAGGCCCAAAAAATATTGTAGAGTACCAAGATATGTCATGTCAAAGGAGTCAACAAGTTGTTTCTTCAATCTAAGAATGAGATCAGTACTATTGTCAGTAACGAGAAGGTTATATACATATACAACAGTCAATCAAAGTGTCTCCATTGGTATGGAGTACATACAAGCTATGATTAGATTCTCAACATTTGAAACCAAGTCGAAGAAACAAAATGTTGATCTTAGCATACCAATCTCAGGGAGCTTGCTTCAAACCATAAAGTGACTTCTTGAGTCAGCAAACCAAGTTATAATCTGTCACAAAACCAGGTGGTTTTTCCATGAAAATTTCTTCAAATAAGTCTCCATGAAGAAAAGCACTCTTCACATCCATCTGATGAATTTTCCATTTAAAATGAGTAGCAAGGGAAAGAATCGGTCGAACATAGTTCATCTTTGCAACAAAGGGGGAAAGGTCTCAATGTAGTCAATACCTTCTTGTTGAGAAAATTTATTCGCAACTAGGTGCTCTTTATGTCACTCAACAACACCTTCAGATGTGAATTTGGTCCTGTAGACCCATTCACACTTCACGATGTTCTTTCTTTGCAGTCAGGGAACCAAGTCCCAAGTGTGATTCTTCGAAAAAGAATCAATTTATGTCTACATAGCCTAGTCCCATTCATGTCGTTCTTGAGCATCCGAGTAGGAAATAGGATTTAAAGTTTCAAGTACATGAGTCATCAAGGAAACGTTGTCATGTTGATTTTGACTTTGAGTTTGTTGTCTAAAGAAAATGTCACTGGCATCAACTCCAACAGCTTCAATTGTCTTAGCAGCCCAATGGGGCATAAAAGAAACAGGTGAACTGGTGTTCACAACAACAAGTCAATAAGAAGTCAAAAGAGTTTTATTTGGCATAGACGACGTACCAATCAAAAAAAATATCAATGGACTAGTCGACTTAGAGGTCGACGATCTAGTCAAAATAGGAACAAATTTCAATTGTCAAGTCGAAGCACTAAAATATGGAACAAGAGAACCAAATTCTAAGAAAATATCAAAGAGATCATCCTACAACAATCCAGAGAAGGCATTCAACAAATTGATTCCAAAATAATTCTCATCAAACCATACATTTCGTCTGATAATAATTTTTCTTTTGACAGGATCAAACACTCGATATTCTTTCGACTCTTCAGATTATCCCGTGATGATGAAAGCATGACTCTTTGCATCCAACTTATTTCTTCAATCATCAAAAATATGAGCCTAGGAAACACATCCAAACACACATAGGTGGTTGAGTGAAGGCTTCTTTCCACACCATTGTCCAGCTGAAGTCATGGAAGGAACAACTCTAGTCGAGATGTGATTGAGAAAATAGTTTTCACAATAAACCGCTTCATCCCAGAAGAAAGAGGGCATATTTTTATCCCCCAAAATACATCTAGCCATTTTGACTAACAACTAATTTTTTCATTCTACAGTGCCATTATGTTGAGGTGTGTGAGGAACTGACCAATGCCAATCAATACCAGATAAAACTAGGTATTATTCAAAAGGTCGATTGACATACTCACCACCATTTTCTAATCCCAATCACTTGATGGGTCGACCACATTGCTTTTCAAAATAGGCTCGAAACTCTTTGAACTTTTCAAAGACAAGATTCTTATTCTTCAGAAAATAGACACAAGTGAAATGAGAGAGATCATCAATGAAAGTCAAAATATACCTTGAACCTACCAATGAAGGTAGATTGATGCAACAGACATGATTGTGAACCAACTCCAATAGTTTCTATGCTCATCATGCTTTACCAGATTCGAACAGTGCCTGATGATGCTTGCTAAGAACACAACCTTTACATACTCTTTTAGGGGGAAACACTTTAGGTAGACCAGAAACCATGTTCTGAGTTGCTAGTTCCTATAGACTTTGTAAATTTAGGTGTTTGAGTCGTTCATGCCAAGTTAAAATTCATTCATCATTGTGAGAAACAAGAGAATCCGGTTCGCAGTTAGGTCGAGTCATGTCATAGAATTTATACAAATTAGCCTTCTAGTTGAGAAACCCTCCGACGACAATCGACAGACCTTTCTTCAAATAATGAACATAGAACTGATCTGGAAAAAATTCCACAATCCTACCCATCTATGTTAGCTGAGAAACAGACAACAGATTGGCATTGAGGCTTGCCACATGATAAACATCGACAATTCTCCCATGTCGATAAGAAACACCACCCTCACTAGCAATATCGAAGGAAAAATCATTAAAAACATAAATATTATATTCCTTGGCTTCATCCAAAGATGTGAGCAAGGAAGCATCCTTAGCCATATGATGTGTCCACCCAGATTCAACTACCCATTCATTTTGCACGGGATGAGACAACAAGGCTCAAGAAGTTCCTACTTGGAAGGTGAAATTATCAACAGGTCAACAAACAACTGACATGTCTTATTCAAGAAATTTAACCTTCTCCTCTAAATCGTCTCTCTTCTTATAGCATACTTTCTTTGCAGGTCCAGTCTTTCCACAATACTGACATGTCTTCTTCTTTCAACTTCGTTGGGGTGCATCTATTTTCCCCTTAGGTTTTTGGTCAAGGCCTCTAGGTTTCTGTGTAGAGTTATCAAATTGTACTCTTTCCATGTAATTTGACCCTCCCTTTCCCTTGAGAAAGTGGGATTGATGTTTACCACCAATTTACCTTCTTCAAGCAATCTATGTTGATCAATAATCAAAATACCACAAAAATATTCAAAGGTGTAGTCCTTACCATCTTCCTTGTGTGCTTGCTAGTTGGTGCGGAAAGTCAACACAAACACATCAAATGGTGTTCTTAAATTCATCAGGACCAACTTGATGAGTTGTATGTATTTATTTTGATAATTCTTTCCACATTCTCCCAATTTCAATTGGATTTCCTTCACACACGCCAAATAGTCCTCTATTCTATCAAAAGAATAAGGATCAAGAGAGATCAACTCTTTCTCCAATTGCATGACGTGGATTTCACTGAATCTATCAAACAACAACTTTAGCTTCTTATATAATTGATGAGGTTAATCATCGATGTGAAACCGAATCTTCCGTGAGATATATGTCATAATGACCCCCACAACCTCATCCTTCTTTCCATCAACAACGAACTTTTCATGATCATCTGTTAGATTTGGAATCGCAATCTTCATATACTGCCATAGTCATTTACTCTTCAACATGGTTTCCATGTATGGTGTCCATACTATATAATTTGATCCATTCGGAATAAAAGGATCAATCTTCGAATCCATCTTCGATATCTAGACAGAAAATTTCTATTTCAGTATGTTCTAAACAACAAACCACCGGCCCAGAGTCAATCACACAACAAATCTAACTCAGGAAGGTTTGTATATAACAGGTAAGGTTTCAAACCATTGAATTTGATATCATGTTGGGAAATAGGGTGGAACTTCTTATGAAACAGAGAGACAATTCTACAGATAATCAAAGAGGTAATAAAATTTCGAAGACAAAGGTGGTGTCTAAAGACACCATTACAACACTTAAGCAAAGTGCATTGTGGTCAAAACATCATAATGCATATTGAAACTTGATATGTCCATATGATATCACTTCGATCACTTGATGATAATGACCCATGGGGTCTAGTATTTATAGCCTCAAGGTCTAAGGATTTTCCTTGTAATTGAGAAGATCTTGTCCACATATAATCGTCGAATTTTAGAGTTGACTTCGTCAAATTCGTGTTGTCTAGTCAACTCGACAAGGATGCTCAACCCAATCGTCCATGCATCTAAATTGTGATCATTTGTTGGGCTGGTTGATCCACTGCCCAACTATATTAGACTGTCGGTCGACTGTCTGACCGACATGCATGTCGACTACTCGACCAACTAATGTAGCGATCCGGTTGATGGCCCAACTGATTGAATCCAAGAGAAGTGTGATGAACCATCAATGCTTGATGTTCCAATAGTTTCCATTTTCATCATTGGTAGAAGTCCTCACCTTTGTCATCAACTTTCATTATCATTTTTTTCTCAGAGGGTCCCTTCCATGTGATATTCTATCTAGTTCATGCAGGATATGTACTGATCCAGGTGGATATTGGTGGCCACCCACCTATTCCAACTGGCTCCTCTTGTCAGTTTTTGTTCAGCACATTATTATATGCTTATTTGTAATTGTGGGTTATACACTTCTAGGGATGTATGAATCCCCAAAAATCCTCCAGGTGGATATTGGTAGCCTCTCGACTAATCCAACTGGCTCATTTTGTATGTTTTCATGTCAACACATCTTGTTGTACTTCCAGGGCCGTTTTGGGGCCCTAAACATTGTTTTTTTGGCTCGCCATAGTCAAATTGTAAACGGAGTCAAAGTTTGACATGTGAAACGTGTAGTTCTCTGAAAGACCTTTCCAATGGGCTATCATGTGCCTAAAATGAAGGTCATATGCAAAAGTTACGACCCTGGTAAGTTGAGGTACCAACTTACACCAACTTACCCATAGGGGCCCACGTGACTTTTGGCGTTTGACCTTCTAGGGTTAGGTTTTTGGATTCCTATGGTTTTGGAATTCATGAGTAATATAAAAAATGCCTCTATAGCCTCATTGTAATCCATTCTGCTCAGATGGATGCGCGTAGCAGCCACATCTCTTCTCAGAGATAACTACCACTATTCGAGCAAGTGTTTCAGTTCTGTAGTTTTATAGTTTCAACCTATTTCATTATTCAATAGAATATATTTTTCACTGGATATATTTTTTTATTCTTCATATCTTTGTGTTTATTGTATTCATTCTGTTAATCAGTTCGTTCTGCACTTAAATCAAGATCAGTGGTATCAGAGCAGTTTGCTCTTCATTTTTTTTTTTCACGCATGTCCCTGACAAGATCTGGGTACAAGAAGTTGGGACTTGAACCAATCGAGCCATTGCAAGATCGGTTGAGCTGAGCCTGACAACAACCCATGGGGGATAAAAATAAATATGATGGAGCAAGAGATCATATTAAAATGTTTCTCAAGGAATCCATCGCGCGAAAAAGGAACGAAATGATGGACAACTTTGTGCAGATCCTTCGACGACTTCCCATAGGAGAAGCATCTTCATCAAGCGGTCAAGGTACAGGTAAATTTTGATATTCCATTATTTGAAGGACCGATAGATGCGAATGTTGTAGATAAATGGTTGAATTTTCTTGAAGGGTATTTTTCAATCCACAATTTTTTTGATAGGGAAAATATCACTTTTGCACTCCTCAAGGTTGTTCCCCATGTTTAATACTAGTGGGATACTTACTCTAAGAAAAGGGCCATAGAGGAATCTGTAATGTTTGTGGTGGCCCCTACATGGGATTCCTTCTAGGACGCCATTAAAGAACAATACTTCCCTATTGGATGCTAAGAGGACTAGTACACCAGATGGACCACCCTACATCAAGAAAGGGACTAGACAGTACCAGATTTCAACAATATTTTCCATACCCTGCACACCAAGTTGGGTATCAAAGACATTGAGCATCATCTAGTGCTCAAATATTGAAATTGTTTGCATAGATACATTCAAACAAAAATGGATTTTCTAGACATCACCTCATTGGGCACGGCTTATAGATATGCGGTCAAGATCGAGAAGAAATTTAAGCAGAAAAGGCGAGAGTTTGGATCTACAAACCCATCACAGCCGAAGCAGGGAAAAGGTGACACCAACCCACCCAGCAAGGGACCAATTCAAGATGGTCTCCCTCAGGACAACCAGTCCAAGCCACAACACAAGAAGGGCAATGAAAAGACGAAGAAGGACATGAGAAAATGGCGTGAGTACCATAAAATCCCTTAGCACAACACCAAAGAATTCCACTCCAATCAGACACTCATGGTCGAACTGAAGGCTTCCGAGTCAGAGGCCAATTATGATTATGAATCAAATCCTAAAGGAGGGAAGTGGATTATCGATGTTGAACCTAGTTCCACTCTCGGTACCACTAAAGTCCGACCAAGTGAACCAGAAGAACCATAGGAAGGAGAATGCCTCTTTCACTCGCAGATGTGGGTAAAGGGACTCTGCTTCATTTCATTGTCGATAGCAGGAGTCAGAAGAACCTAATTTCAGCAAAGGTCGTCAAGCGGCTGGAACTACCAACGATACCGCACCCGCAACCCTACACCATCGGTTGGCTTTGCCAAGGAAGATATCTTTGTGTTAGCCAACAATGTCATCTGCCCTACGACATCAAGCCTTTCAAAGATGAGGTACTGTGTGATATTTCTCCCCTTAATTCTTGTGATGTTTTTTTAGGACAACCATATTTGTGAAATATTCATGTTGTGTATGAGTCTGACCCCACAATGTTACTATTACTTTGGGTAAATAATTGTACAGGATACCAGAGGTAGCGCTACCTACTATTATTTCTTTAATCTCTGCTAAGCAATGGTAAGGTCATCTCATAGACCGAGAAGTTCGTCTTCTTTGTGATCCATGCTCATAGTAAGCAGAAGGTTGTCTCCACATCTTTGGCCTCTACACAAAGCCTCTCTTTGCAATAAAAGCAAGTGGACGAGATCGTGGAATCATATAGAGACATCTTCTCCTCACCTACAGGGGTACCGACACACTGCCAAGTCAAGCATCCAATTGATCGGACACATGGTGCACCTCTACCTAATGGACCATTCTATCATCGCTCGCTGATGGAAAATGAAGAAATCGAGAGACAGATCCAAGAGCTACTTCAAAAGGGGCACATCAAACCCACCTCCTCCCCTTGTGAAAGCCCAATTGTACTAGTGCATAAGAAGGACAGGATGTGACGACTCTGCATTGATTACAGAGCCTTAAACAAAATCACAGTCAGGAACCAATAACCCATTCCCAGGATTGATGACCTTCTTGACCAACTCAAGGGCGAAAATTTCTTCAGCAAGATTGAACTAAAGTATGGCTAGCACCAGGTTCCCATTGAACCAACTAATGTATGGAAGACAACCTTCAAATCTAAGGAAGGTCTCTTCGAATGGCTAGTCATTCCCTTTGGCTTAACAAATGCACTAGACACTTTCATGAGGTTGATGGACGATGTATTGATACCCTTCACTAACTCCTTTGTGGTGGTATATTTGGATGAAATCCTTATCTTCAACAGAACATGGGAGGAGCACATGTGCCATATTCAACAGGTTTTGAGCACTCTGCGACAACACAAGCTATATGCCAACTTGGAAAGATGTTCTTTTGGAATGAACATGGCCCAATACTTGGGCTACATTATTGATGAGCATGGGGTACATGTTGATCCAGCTAAGATCTAAGTCATCCATGACTAGCCATCCCTGACCACACTGACCGAGCTTCGGAGCTTCTTGGGACTAGCCAACTTCTACCGACAATTCGTGTTGGGATTCTCCCATATTGCATGGGCCCTCAACCAGGTGACCAAGGGCAGTGGTAAGGCCAATTTTGTGTGGGGGAAGGAACAACAATGAGCATTCAATGATCTGAAGTATCTCTTGTTCTCAACTCCAGTACTCTCCTTGCCCGATCTACAACAATCGTTTTAGATTGAGACTGATGCATCTGACTATGTTGTGGGCACAGTTCTCACTCAGCATGGGCATCCAGTGGCATACCATATTGAGAGACTCTTTGATACTGTCTGGAAATATCCCACCTATGACAAGGAAATGTATTCCATTGTACAAGCCTTTCGTCAATGGAAACATTACATTCTAGGAAAAGAGACGATCATACACATTGATCACAAGCCTCTGCAGTTCATACAGACACAGGGGAAATTGCAGAACGATTGCCATCAAAAGTGGTCCACCTACCTACAACAGTTCCATCTCAACATCAAGTATAAGATAGGTATCTCAAATTGTGTCATTGACTGCCTCAGTCAGCCTCCTGTGGTTGCACTCACCATTGTGCTCGATTCCTGTGGACATGAAGCATCTGAGTGGGCCCAACTTTATCAACAATATCTAGACTTCACCACCACCTATCATCTCTTACGTACATGTGCGACTGTCACCGATTTTCACATTCAGAACTGACTCTTATGCCACCTGGGCCATCTCCGTGTTCCTACAAGCGAGAGTGCAAATTTGATTTGGGAAGCCCACTACAATTGGGTGGCAGGACATTTTGACATGGAGAAAACCATGGCCATTATTCAAAAACATTTTTGTTGGCCAAAACTTCGACAGGATGTCAACAAGTATATCAGATCTTGCACTTCCTGTGCCATTGCAAAGCCATCCATCAAGAAGCAAGTCTTATACACCCCTCTTCCTATTCCTGAGAAGCCTTGGGAATCCATCTCAATGGATTACATGTCTGGCCCATCGTCCACCAAGCAAGGAAATGACTGTGTATTTGTGGTCATTGATCTGTTTTCAAAGATGGCCATCCTCAAATCCTACAAGAAGAATATCACAGTGGAAGATACTGCTAAGCTCTTCTTCAAACGAGTGTGGTTCCACTTTGGGATACCACAGACCATCATCTCCGACTAGGACAGCAGGTTCCTCAACACATTTTGGTTGAGTCTATGATCATTGTTGGACACCAAGCTCACAAAATCCACTACTTTCCACCCCCAAACTGATGGCCAAATAAAGGTCATCAATCAGATGATTGTGCACATTCTGCACATGTACAATTCTAAGCATCCACGTACATGGGATGAGAGTCTCCCCTATGTTCAGCACAGNCATTCACCACGATATATATATAATCTCTCTCCATCCCCTAGGATGGGTAATTGGGTGAATATTTATTTCCCATTTCTATGGTTTGACTAATAGTTATTTGGGCATTGTCTTATAATTTGTTAAATTAGCAAGATGCATTGATGGAGCATACCAAGTTTTTGGAGAGGTTTTGAAGAAAATAGTTAATTTTTTATTTATTTTTTAAATAGATTTTTTCTTTTATGGTTGATAGAGATTTAAATCATTGTTTAACTATACCTGAGAATGTAAGAGTTTTAAGGTCTAACTTTGTTGTTGCTTAGGTTGGGGACCATCATTCTTTATTGTTTTGAATGATTGTTCTATGCCATTCTTCTCATGTATTTCTTCTTCATTTTCATAATTTTTGCATTCATCTTCTTCATGTCGTTCTTCTTAGTACTTATCATTGTTCATTTCTTGCACCTTCTTACTTAGAGAAACATAATGATTTGTGAAGATCCAACTCGACGATGTAGATGGTTTGGTTGGGTGATGCCTATGTCTCTTCTTAATGACCTTTGCATTAGTTGTTTGTCTCATTGGGTAGAAAGATGATGCCCCTACGCATAGTGTCTTTTGAAGTAATCGTATTTGTGTCTTATTTTGGATTTGAATGGTTGTTTCTTGTACTACAATGCCTAGAGGTGATACATATAATCTAAGTTTAACTATATTAATTTAGGAAGCCCCATCTTAAGATCAACTTCAATGCTAATGGATGCACAAGTATACTCGTTGGCTTTAGGGACTGCCTTGTCTAAGAATTTAATAATGCCATTATGTATAACCTAGAATGTTGGATCATCCCCAAAAAATATGGTGCATGTGGTAAGTGGACCTAGACTAAAACCCTTTGGGATTGAAATCAAGTGTTTAATGATTCAAAAATAAACCTTAAGATCCCATAAAGTAAGATTCATTGAAGATCAAATCCATTTCTTACTTTAAATGAAATATAAAAACAATATAACCTCTATTTCAAAAGAAGGAATTTATCAACCCATGCCAATATTCTTCCAACCAATGTTCCATATCTTCATGACTCGACCATTACCTCAAGTGAACCCTAACCACAAGCATACTCTACTTCTAAAAACCTAGCCACAAGCATACCCTACTTCTCAAAAGATCAATATCCATCGAGTCACTTAACACTATTTCCAAATGATAAAGATTCTTATTTGCAAATGGAGTTTGAATTGTTTAGACTCCTTAACACTATTTCCAAATTATAAAGATTCTTATTTGCAAATGGAGTTTGAGTTGTTTATACTAAACCACTTTCTTAGCCCTTATCACACCATTGCTTGTTCTAGATAACAACGCACATCAATCCATATCACGTTGGGAGAGGTCCAATTATACGTACAACTATAGGTTGGAAAGAAATATAAAAAAAATTCCACTCATACTTGTACCTCTTCCACTTAGGGTATATATATTATTTATATACATGTAAGGATGATGTGAAATCAAAGAAAGTGGAGTGGGGGTATTGATGCCGTGACATGATTGGGATACATGTAGTAAGGTCTTCTAGTATTATCATGCGTGGGGGTCAACCATAACAATTCTATCTATTGGGATAGAGTATTCTTAAAGTGATAGCATATTTCCGCCAGAATAGAGCATATATCATGGTAGGATTGGATACCACCATTGCCACGCTAAAAGACATCCACTAAAAGACACTTCTCTACTATTCTTTTATTTTAAATAAATTAAAAAGAAATTATTATTATTATCGTGGATTTATTTTTCTTTAATTTCGGCCCACGAATTGAGAGCATATTGGAATAGGGAGTGCGAATGACAGAAATAATGGCGGGAACAACGGAGAGTCATTGTAGGGCCCAGTGGCAGAACGGCCAAAATTACACGTCAATTGACGGGCTAATTCCCCTCATCATTAGAGGGCGACCCGGGGATTTGAATAACAGGACATGGCGGGAAGTGCAAGTACCGTCAATTGACGAGACCGGAAGGAAGATTAGCTAGAGGAACAATTCAATTATATATATATATATTATTTTTGGAAGGAAAATTTTAAATTGCATTTTTTTGGTATTGATATTCAGGTAAATTTGTTGAGGTTAATTACGATGCTTAATATGATAAGAATATCGACTGGAACATGCAATAGAGGCGGTCAATTTGGAATCGGTCCCAAAACCCTTGACAGGGAAGCTGAAAACATTAAACTATTCAAACTAATTAAATTAATTTAATTGAATGTATTTATTAAAATGATTAAAATATTTAATGAAATGATTAGATAGGAGAAAAGTGTGACTTGATTCAAAAGAGCCGTTAGAATTCAAATTACTCGCCGTGAAATGCAGTGGAAAATGATTGACAAATTACTGTCATATGGCTGGCGGATAGAGGGGATTAATTCTATTCTAAAATCATTGGCAGTGCTGCAGCTGCTGCTGCTTTGAGGGGGAATCTGATATGGGTGGGCTCGTGTCCGCAGCGGCTGCAAACTCACCAAATTTGGCGTATTTTTGTTGGGCGTAGGCGGAGAAATTGGTGCAGGATTGCAGAGGAGAAAATGGGGAATGCAGGCGGGATGGGGATTGATGCGAAAGTTGTTGGATCGTGGGTGGGGTTTACGGGGTCGGATTGTGAACTGGGTCGAAGTTAGTTTGGCGAGAGGTGGATTAATTTATGATGGGCACCACTCCCACTTCCTCGCCCTGAAACCCTAGCGGTCATATGATTCCTTGCACGTTCCGCCATGTTGTATAGCAAATGGAGATGAGGTTGTGTGTATGATGTCTGCTGTCATATATTCTTGTATGACATTTGTCGTGAATGAATCGCCAGCTTTGAATCCCTTCAACGCAGGCTCTTAATTCACCCATTTGTTTGTTGCAACGACCCCTTCTAGTGATTCCCTTGACAACCGCCCTCCCACCCCCACTTTAATTCATCCATCAGTTTTGCGGGAAAAAAGTTGCCTTTCGGAGAAGGAATTGGCGTGGCTTCCTCGTATATAGTTCCATTCGCAACAGGGCTTGTTTTAACAACAGTTTCTCCTCCATATAAATCAAATTCCACAGCCCCTCTTATTCATTTCCAGTTGCTGGTATTTCTTTTCCTTTCTGGATCCAGGGCATAGCGAAGCTGCAGGATTAATCCAGCGTGCAATGGCTATTCAGGCACAGTATCCTTCCAACGTCCTGCTTCCTGATTTCAGAACGAGGTTGGTATCTTGTCCCTTCGCTCAAATACACACCCAATCCATGTTCAGTTTGGATTTTCTCACAAACCCTTTCCTGTTTAAAGGGGGTTTCCTTAACCTCTGAAATGATAATGAATAAAATTCAAGCTCTGGGGAGTTCTGGTTTGAAGATTTTGCAGTCTGGCATTTTTTATGCGTTTCAATGCTTTGGGATTCAGAGAGGACCGTTACTTTCTTGATATTTGATTTCTTTTCCCTACAATTAGATCCTCATTGTTTCAGCTATGTTAGTTTCTTAGGGCATATGGTTTGGCATTAAGGTCTACTGGGATATTCGTGGCATGTTTTCTGTAATTTCTTGTATTGGAATTGCTTAGAGAAACACGTCCTGAGGGGCTGCAATGCATAGAGCGAACTTTTTTGGAACAAGTGCCAGGTCTGAGGCGCAAGTCTCATGCTAAAATTGTGAGGCAGACCACGCCAAGAACGGAACCGTGGTGGATTTCGACCCCACTGGTGAAACACCCCCCCATAGTCATTTTGGGAGAATAATCGTTCGAGGATGTCGATTTAGCATCATATCTATTTTTTCTGTGCGCGCGTTCTGTTTCTTGGGATTTGCTTGGGTTTCTCATTGCTGTGTTATCGGTATTATCATAGGATTAAGGCCTAGTTGGGTTTTCCGGGATTGAGATGGGAAAGTATTTGTTACTCAATTTTATGTTTGTAACATGCCCGCGGAGGATCAATATTGGCGTATTATATTTTTTCCTCTATTTCTAGATCCCACAAAGTATTCATTAATCTAACTGCAATATTGATTTTCTTTTGCGGCTATTTGTATTTGCAAGCTTCATTTTAGCTTGCACAGATTCCTGTTTTGACCCATACAATGTTTAATTATTTAATTTTTACTTCATCTTTAACATTTTGTATGTTTAAGCTTCATAGTTAAGATCTATTTAGGTTTGTTACATCTTTATTTTGACATATTATGATTTAGAAACCAAAATAAACTTCGCTTTTCAAGGTCCGATTTATAATGGATTAGGTCACAGGCCTAAGTTCTAACTATGTCCATTCTGAAGTTGAGGCCCGTTTGGGTTTTCCTGCTTGTTATTTGTCAAAAGTATGCTTCCTGGATTAAGATTGTATTTGGTCATTTTGTGTCAAACTTATACAAGAATTCTGGTTCAAGTTTTAAGGTGTTGTTGTATATCATTTGTTTTCTCTTTAAAATTGTGATTCTAACATTAAGGTCCATCTCCAGCTTTCAACAAGACATTTTACTTGATTTGATTATGGGTGACAGGGTAATGCCTAAACTATGGTTCACATGGCCTTTCTCATGTATGCATTTCCTGTATGCTTTAGCAGGAATGGGCAAGCTAGTGATTATAAGGGCTTACTGGGAGTTGGGTTTGGTTCAGCAGCTCTATTGGACGAATATCATGCAGCTGGGATGCACATACAGCCTCGTATGTTCAGTGTTGATGCATTTACATTTGATTCTTTGTAATAAATTGCAGAATTTGGATGCTGAAATGTTTATCTCCTTCGGAACCTGTATGTTTTCTAAACGTTTTTTCCTTTCATTTTATTTTGCAGCACTCAACACTGCTCATGGTCAGCGAGTCCCTTCAATATTTCCAGTTGTTTTTCAAACTCCTGAAGATCAGGCATGCAGTATAAAAAGAGCAAGAGAACCTGTAGATCTGCTTTCTTTGCAGTGTAAGAGACCATCTCTGATGAGTTTATCAGATCTCAGCCAACAAGCTCCTGGGACAGTTTCAACTGGTCTACGGTTAGCTTTTGAGGATGAGCATGGAACTTCAGCTCCAAACACAGCCAAGGGTGATAGTGATTCTATCTTTTCTTGTCTTTCAGATGAACTCAATACAAAGCTGCAGCAACAAAGAGATGAAATGGATCAGTTCTTAAGGGTTCAGGTTTGTGCTGTAATTTGCCAGTCAGCTTATCCTAAAACAGGGCAATTTTTAAGGATATTAATTGTAAAGTTAGATAACATCAAATTAATCAGAAAAGGAAGACATTGCAGATTGGTACTGTTAAGATGTGCAAATTAAGATTGCATTCTGGTGGTATCTAGAGTCATCGTAAAATCCCTACAAATTGAAGTATAATTTGGTTAGGATCTTGAAAGGGCAGTGTTTTCATCTATTGTCATTGTGCCTAGACATTGCCGTATCCAGAATGTTTAGAGTTGTAATATTTGTGTTGCATTTCGGTAGCAGTGGACTGAATTGGAATTGCATAATTTGAGTCTGGATAGACTTGAGAAATCCCTAATGTTGCAAGATTTTCATCTACGTTTGATTGGATGTAATTTATAAAATCTGCTGTGGTTGCATTTTGATAGATCCGAAATTACATAATTTGTGTCCTGAAACAAATTTGATTTGATGCTTTGAAATGACAGGGTGAACATCTGAGACAATCTCTTGTGGAGAAGAGACAAAGGTATTTGAGGTCCCTTCTGAATGTCATAGAAGAAGGTCTTTCTAGGAGTCTTAGGGATAAGGACTTGGAGATGGAAAAGGTGAATCGTAGAAACATGGAATTGGAGGAGAGGGTGAAACAGCTGAAACTAGAAGCCCATTTATGGCAGAGCAAAGCTAGGAATCATGAAGCAATGGTGGCAACCTTAAAAAGTAATCTTCAGCAGGCTGTGGTGCAAAGCAAGGAGCAAAACAGAGAAGGATGTGGTGATAACGAGGCAGATGATGCAGAATCAGCTCATGTAGATCCCAACGTGGAGGTTAATTATGCTAAACCACCTAGAGGTAGCAAGGATCCCAGAGATCAGATAACCTGCAAGATCTGTCGAAAGAATGCTATTTCAATTTTGCTGTTGCCATGCAGACACCTCTGTCTCTGCAGGGACTGTGAAATGACATTCGATACATGTCCTGTTTGTCATGCTATAAAGAATGCAAGTGTGGAAGTCTACATGTCATGATATTCTTTAGTTTCTGTGTTATTTTTTCACTTCTAAAGGTACAAAAACTACTGTTGGGTTTCTTATTGGTGTTGGACAACTCTGGAGGAGGGGTTAGGCCTGTGGGATGTCCCTGAATAGTAGTATTCGTATTCATTATCTATTCAAGTTGGTTAGTTCTGTTGTCAAAAGCAGATACAACAGCAGTTCCACAGGTGCACAGTAATGCTGAATCAAAGGGTGAAAAATATCAACCGTTTCTTTCGATTGAAGGATGCTCTGGAGAGAGGAAAGTGTAGACTTCATCTAAAGCAGCTTTGTAGTGCATAAAATATTTTCTCTTTGTTGCCCATTTTCACAGACCAATTGTAGATACAATTATCTGATGGCGAGAGGCTCTGTAGATGCACCACTCCCTGAAGAGATTCAAAGAAACAGCATGATAAAGGAAAAAAAGAAAAGTATAAGTGAACAAAATTGCTTGGCCTTTGTTATTTGGATCATGGTTAACTTCTACTGTTCTCTTCTGCCCTTTTTGGTGTGATCCTGGTGGATCTGTAAAGATATGACCGTCTCGATGAGGGGTGTACATACTATTGTAATGAGTTTGCTTGGGTTTTAAATAAAAGGATTTGGCTAATCCATATAAGTGGTCCTTAACCTTGCGGTGATTTTCAAGCCATCTTATATTTTGCATGTTTGAGAAGGATTTTACTGAAGCTTGTAGATGTGTGTAAATATTGATCTAATAAACTTCATTTTTACCCTCTCATCTTGAATGCACGTTTTAGTGCGTGATATCGCTGGTGCTAGAAGTGGGCTGTTGTTGAAAGACATGTTCATTAATCCTTTAGCAGTCAATCTACCTGAACTTCTTATTTGAAGTAATGCTTTAGCCTACAAGACTACCATGTCAG
>JZKD02S0560134.1:0-16346 GCA_000966675.3 Picea glauca
GCCCTGCCACGATGTTATGAGCTAGCAGGAAACAAAAGATGAATCCAACAAAGATATACTACATTGATCAGAGCTATATGAAGCCTTCAGAGAAAACCAGTGTTCCAGAAAGACCAAAGAACATTGAGATCAAGCATTACACTATCCGTGATGAAGTCCAGAAAAGAGAAAGTGGTTCTCCAATATATATCTCCACAGATAAGCAGACATTTTTGTGAAGCCTCTATCCAAGATGAAAAAGTTTGTGTACTCAAGTTGGAGCTCGTGGAGACGACTTCCTTATTGAAAAAGGAACATATGACTCCCAGGTTGGGAGGGAGCATTGATGTGTTATTGATTTATGGACAATCAATTTTCAAGTTCGAAAAATGGTCCAAGATGAGCAGTTCCTTTCCAGTTCAGAAAGTGGTTTGAGATTTTTGACGGACAGGCATTTTACAGTTCGGAAAATGGTCTAGATCGAACGGTCATTTTCATAATGAAAATGGTTTGATCGATTGCTGATGTACCATAGACAGGGATTCCCCTTGTGGTTAACACAGGGAATGTTCTAAGACAATCTCTCTTCTTGACGATCACTCTTAGTAGTGGTCAAGAAGACTGGTCTGCCTCGTCGGACTAACATTCTTTCGAAGCTCATAGTTGTGAGCAGTTTCGAAGAATGGTCTGTTTTGGAGGTTGGTGCAGGACAGTCATTTCCTTTGAAAATGGTCCGGACAGTCATTCCCTAGGGCAGATTCATTCTCTCTAGGCTGCACTTTGTTTAGTGCCGGAGGAATGGCCCAGATAGGTGAATGGTCCGGGTTTAGCAATCAAGGACAAGCATTCCCTAGGGCAGATTCATTCTCTCCAGGTTGCACTTTGTTTAGCGCCGAAGGAATCGCCCGGATAGGGAATGATCCAGGCTCAAAAATTGGGATAGTTATTCTTCCTTGCTTGAGAAGAATAGTCCAGATAGTTCATCATTGATGTTTTACCTTCTGGGGGCAGATGCTCTTCCAGATCTCACAGATGTGAGTGGAAGAATGGCCCAAATGACTCAGTTTATATCATAACAATGTTTTCTGTGCAGGTTGATATCAGATGATATGATTGTTATGAAGACTGTATGTCTCCAGACAGTAGATGTATACTACTGTGGTGGATGCGTTCCACTGATTGTGACTATATGTCACTGATCAAGTATCTGTGTGCTACTTGGTGTGGTAGTGTACCACTAGATAGTAGTTGTGTACTACTATGGATAGACACATTTGTGTTCTATTGAATGAAATTGTTATGATTGCCTTGAAGACTATCAGTAGTGTTGGAAAATGTTTAATCGGCTAGATGGATGATCAACGGACAGAGATTTCCCAGACGGAAAATGGTCCAGGACATTTATTCTTCTAGGACATATGTCTAGATTAGAAGAATGGTTCTTGTGTCACTCTGTGGAGTGAGTGACTTATCTAGCATCATGTCTGATTACTCAGATGGACTATGGTTTCGAGAGATGATGCAGCTGATGACACTGATAGTGATGATGGTGCTCATGATCTAGTCATGAGATAGTCTATACGACTATGTTGATGCTACCGGGTGAATGGTATGTTTGTGCTCAAGACCATTACCTTCAATACCTCCCAAGCTAGGAGGGAGTGTTGATATTATGGTAGTTGTGGGAGGTATTTACCTCCACGTGTAAACCTGATGAGAATAGAATATTCTGGGAAGTAAGAAGAAACCCTAATTAGTTGGCTAATAACCCTAGAAGACAAGTCAACTCAAGAGGATAACTTGTATTAGGTTATTAGCCTCCAAGAGAAGAAGTCGGCTAAAGGAAATATTATATACTAAGTAAATAGGCACCCAGAATGAGAAGTCAGCCCAGGTAGTTTGCCAGATTTAGTATAAATACAGGAGGCCAGTCTTCATTCTGGCAGGCATTCTCAGAACTGTAGAAGCAGCACTTGTGCGCACTGCAGTTGGCCAGTTTGTGCACAAGTTTGGAGGAGAGTTGTCGTTGCAACTGCCGCAGCTAGCAGATTTCAGTTTTGGCTTGGACTATGTCTTGGTTATGGTTTGGACCCTCTGATCAGCTCTTGCTTGGTGCGTTATCCTTGGAGAAAGGTGCACCACCCTTTGTTTGGCTATCTAGCCTAGGGTTTGCTTCCGGAATGATTCTCTGTCAAGGTTAAGGTGCTCGGAGGTGGCTTCGGCCTATGCTTGGGTGACAATAGTGATATTGTCTATGGTTAAACGAGCACATCCATTAGATTCTAACAGGGTGATTCAGAGGAAGACACGGATTGTTATGACCCAAGGGGGGAATATATATGGCTAAATGTATATGATATGACCCCAAGGGGGAGCATATATGAGCTCAAATGTACATGTAATGTGTAAATACATATGTAATAGGGTCGGCCTAGTGATAAAGGGACCTCATGTGCAAGTGTGAATAGCTATATATAAGAGATCATGTATTCATTATTGGAGGTGAATTGTGAAGTATGAAAGGTATTTGGTTATTTGGAGGGGGTTCCCCTATTCTTTAAGGAGTTATTGTGTAACTTATCTATCTTGGAGTTGTGCTCCACGTTCACATTCTATACATGGTGTGTAATTCTATTATTTTATGATATTTTGAGCATTTGGATCATTACACAGATCCTGATGAAGCCTACCTTCCAGATGATCAAACAAGCGATGAAGATCATGTTGAAGACCGGGAGTTTCTTAACGAAGAACCCCATTATCTTGTGCATGCTTTGGATGAAAGTCTTGAAGATCACATGCCTCTGAAGCGAGAACCTAAAGAAGAGATTCATAAGGAAAATCACCAACCCTTTGAAGTAGAACATGAGCTACATTGTGAACTTATTCAAGAAGGACACTTCAATGAAACACACCATGAAGACGAGACATTTGTATTTTCTCCTCTTGTTAATGAAGATGAAGTCATCCAAGCTTCTATTCCTCCTGCACATGAAGAAGAGAATATGGTGAGTTGCACTTCTTTCCAAGTTTTTGATGTTGCTTCATTTCATGATTTGGAATCAAGAATCAAGAATGTAAATTGATTGACTTTAGAGCATGCATTTATGAGCATTGTTGATTCGGCTTTTGGAAAATATGAAGATGATGTGTTTGAATCATTTCAGCCATCTGGAAGTGACCCATCACACCATCCTCATGATGATTTCCAGCCTTTTCCTAGAAGGTTTGATACATATTCTTTTGAGCACTTGGATTTATTCTACAAAGAATATTTTCAACCACCTTTATGCTCTAACTTTGATGAAGATGAGGCCCTGATTTGCCCAAAACAAGACTTTCATGACGAGAGTTCTCATCCTTCTTCTTTTTCATCTTGCTATTTCACTGAAGATACGACTAGGAGTTTTTCTCTTTATGGAGATTTATCTATAGGGAAAAGTTATTTTCAACCTATGGTTTGTTGCAGGAATTTTCAGTTTCACATAGAAGACCAACAAGCCCTATGTTAGGAGCGAATTTTTTTCTAGAGATCCATACCCATCTCCAAGTCTTCATTTGTTTCCTCCTTAGGTGATCATTGAGCATCCTTCAGATTTCTATTCATTCCATCCCAAGCCTTAGGGAGTGATGAAGGCCAAGGTAGCCATTCTTTGAGGCCTTTGAGTTAGCCTTGTGATCCTTCGTCTTATCACAACCGTATTCAGAGATGGATAGAGCAAGCTTGTGGGGACACATGTTGGCATGATTTTTCCCCTCCTTCCCACCCTCACAAGTTTAATTTCATGATTGGCTATGTTATGATGATTATCCCAACTCATGGTTATTTTGTGCTTGATATATCTATTTTTGACTTAGATGAGATGCTAGGATGGATTCACTGGTTCTATGATTATACCTAGTTTCTCTATTGTCATGTGCTAGGATAGGTAGGCTAAGTAGGTAATGTTGTGTGCTTGCATTGTTTGTTGTGTTCATTGCTTTATTATGCATTCATGTTAGCCCAATTTGAAGTTTATATTATGAAAAGAAAAAATGATATATTGGTGAAAATGAAAAAAAAATCTCTCGCATGGTTTTATATCTTCTTGACTTGGTGGTTAACATCCCCTTGTAGTATTGATGTGGCCATGTTAGAATGTAGCAGGATTTTACAGTGATGCGAGTTGCAGGTCTTGGACTACCAGAGATGTTGAGGTTCTCATGTGCTCTATGGTGAGCACATGTCCCCATGTTGGAGCCAGATGTTACCCCCCACCATGCCTAGGGGTAACTAGAGGAGATCATGTCTCATGGCCCACAATGAAGACAGTGATCCCGATGATGATGATGATGATCAATATGCCCACTCATGGCAACCCAACAGMCCCTCTACAAATGCCTTCTTTCACTCTTGATCAACGAAGCTTATCACATCCAAACARCACAGTTCTTGRAAGATGGTGRTCCAGCATAATCATGAGGTACATTAGTCCTTTCATATGAATTTTTGTGYTTAATATACTAGGCATGTGAATRAGGATCATTGGTTGAAGTTGGATAATGAATCATAAGCCCAAGAAGTTATGTTTGTTTCCTTGTTTCACCTTGGTGGTCATCATTTGTACTCTAGTCTTGTGTTGTCACCCACAAGGAAAAGGGGTATTACGAGGGGGGCCTTCACAAGGGTAACATTCTGTTTCCCCACCATACTAAACACTTATCATCCTGGAGCCTGTCACAATGTACTAAACTTTGGTAATGGGTCATGGTTCATTTTCTCATGAGGAGAGGGGCTAAAGGCCCTAAGGTTGATTGCAATTGCTAGTAAAAAAAAGATAAAGAAAGAATGTTATAAAAGAAAGAGAGAATGGTACAACAAGGACATTTAAAAGCCAATCCATACTTTAGCTCTATCCCTTTTGCATTCCCCCCAGTCCCAAAGCAATGAATGCCAATGCTTGAAACCATATAGAGGGGACTTGCAAATCTGCAAATCAATGAAAGGACAAAATAAAAGGCAGATCAAGGGGTTTGGAAAAATGTAGCGCCTAGAAAGGGGTAACTCAAGAGCAAGCGCACCCTCCACAAAGACGCTCATAGAAATGGACCAAATGATTCCATAAGCCATGAAGTAAGCCCAGCACGTTTCACTATCACACTTACTCTTGAAGGGTTCTTTTTTTTCCTGCTTCCCTCGAGACGTATCCCTCTACTTGGGTCTTTTCTTTCCTATTTTGGTTGGCACACTTAATAGGGCATGATGATGGTCCTCCCATACTTAAACTTGCCAACTTAAATAAAGTCTTGAGCTAATGTGAAGTTTAAAGGGGATACTTGATGTGAATAGTTATATGCCTTCTATGATAAGTAACAACTTACTTTATATGATCTAAGGACTCTTATACCTTGTGAACATTGGTCTTACTTGATTTCATTACTTTGACTTGATTTGGATGCACTTGACTTGGTTCTTGAAGGGTGTCCCCTACTTTCACCCAAGACATTGTGCATTTATTTGCAGGATATGGCACGTGTGATGCAGAGCGTTGAGTTATTTGATGGCTTGACATGTTCGGATACAGGCTCTCACATCTTCTGGACCTTGGAAAATGGACAGATGGGCTTGCATTTGACAGATATGGTCATGATTGCACACATATGGGCAGAAGGCCCATACTTTGGAAGTTTGGACAGTGCACCCACACCTTACACACCCACTTGATAGAGGACATTGCACTTGGTTTGGGTTAGACACCATACAGAGATGAGATCCACCCTCTCTCCACCTTGGACGTTGCCTTCTCCACCTTGGACGTTGGGCTTTTGATGATGACATTATGTGCTAGAGCTTGATGAAGATAATGGGCTTTGCTTGCCACTTGGACACCACATGATGGTTTGATGTGACATGGCACTCTTCCACCTTGCTTTCACCTTGGATGATGACACATGGCCTTGGGAGGCCCTCCTTCACCCTTCGGAGGCTTGACGTCACCACATGTGTGGCCATATAATGGCTTATTTGGATGTTTTATCATTTGTAGAGGCTATTTGAGGGGTCGGCCCCACTTGTACAATGAACTATTGTCATTTTACTTTATTATGTGGACAAATATGCTAGGGTTACCTCATATAAATGAGGCTAGCACTCAAAACATTTTTGGATCAACACAACTCCTCGCACTTGTGAGAGAGCTCTCCAGGAAAAGTTCTCTCTACCTCTCTTGGTCTCTTGGAATCTAGTGCGCACTCTTGGAGTAAATATCTTGTGGATGTTTTTCAATTTTTGGATGGATGAACTTTGAAACTAGGGTTTCTCTTGCATAGCAACTTGGATTGGTGAGTTTTCTTCTTCAAGTTGAGGTGTTTCTTCATGGTATAATGTGATAATCTCTATCTTGTTGCATGTTACTTTGTTCTCGTAAAACCCTAAGAAGGAAACATAAGGTTTTTTTTCCTTCCATACTTTTATTTGTCCAAGTTTGTGAAAGCATTTAGAGACCTAGTTCTAAGGTCCATAAGGGTTTGCACCCCAGGACTAGTCTCTATCTAAATTCAAAGACCTAAGGTCCATAAGAGGTTGCACCTTAGGGTTTTGATTTTAGTCCATTTGATCCTTGAACTAGACACTCTAGAAGAAAGAAAACGGCACCTAGGATCCATAAGGGTTTGCATGCTAGGGATTGTTTTCTTGTAGGTTTTGATCTTGAGTTCCATAAGGGGTTGCACCTTAGGGTTCAAAGCTTCCTTCTTCGTGACTATCTAATTCATCTTTCAAAGTGTTGCTTGACTCCATTGCCCAAAGAAGTAGACGGCACTAGTTTTATGTTTGTGATGCTTTACAACTCTCAAAACCTTCACTTAATCTAGCTTTATGACACCATTGGCATGTTAATTGTACCTCAATGCTTTGTAAAATCATTGGGTAACTTGCTGCTGTCATAAAGTGAATGCTACAGCCATTATAGCTGCAATTTATTGCTGAATACTACTTAATATTGTGGCTAAAACCACTCAGAATTATTGTCTAGCAATTGGATATTGTTCCCCTTGTTATAAGCTAAATTCTCAGAATCGATTGCTAATTTTCAAGGTTGATTTTCCTATTGCTTTTATAAAATACTATTTGCTGATATAGACTGGTTTACTGCAGCAATTTTACAACAGCAATTAGGTTTATGTGATATCCAGTGTCTAAAGGTGATTGATATGCAATATAACTTGGTAATTGATGATTTTATGCATTGAAAAGCTTATTGTCTCACACAGGTTTCCCAATTACCTCGTTCAATCTAATTCTTCCCTTCACCTCTCCTAGACATAGCTTATCACATCTAAGTGGCCAAGATAGGGGGTTGTAGGCTTGGCTAATCTTGATACTTGATCCCTTGAGGTCACCAAGGAAGCCTCACTTGTGTTGGACCTCTTTCCTTCACTAAAACGAGGGAGGGCTTTGCACAAGTACAAATCCTGTGATAACACTTCCCTTCTATGGTGAAAGGAGAGAAGGTTTTCTTTTTGAGAAATATATCTTATAGAATCTCTTTGGCTAAGTTGACATGCTATGGGGGCGTATCTATGCTGTCAAAATTGCCAGGACTTGCCACTAGCCTCATCCACACCCACTCGGCGGGGGGGTTGAACCTAGGTCTCCCCGTTAATACAAGCCTGATCAGCTTACTGCTTGCCGCTAAACTACTCTCGTGGGCTGAAAGGAGAGAAGGTTAAACAGTACAAAATGTAAGAAGGTCATGTCTTTTAGATTACAAACTTTGGGTTAATTCCCTTTCAATTAGACTTAACTAACTACGACTTAATCATGATTCCACCTGTGACCTAACCACTTAGTTGACTCCGCCTACAGTGTTTTAGGAAAAGTGTAGGTGAAGGTATACAATAATACAACTATGAAAAAGTCTAAGTAAATAATGATTTAGACTGGGTAAGCCTAAGTACAAATTGTACTAGTGGAAACTCTGATTAATCTTCCTAATCAAGCTCAAAACTCCATGAAAATGCTAAGAAATCAGCAAGAATTTTAGCCAATGATGAGCCTTGTAGGGGATTACATAACCCCCTACTGTAATACACTCGCCTACTACCTAGCAACAGGTAAGGGAAAATATGCATCACTATGATAAACTTGGTCTTCATGGTCAAAAATTGGTGTTGCTCAAAATTATCAAAACTAGTATCATGCTTCACTTTGAGTCTAGTGGTTGCTTGTTGGTGCTATCATGTTGTGTATGTCCGCATTTCGATCTTCCTGTTGTAGAAATACATTTTCCTTCAACATTGCATGTTGCTTCTCTCTCATCAAGTTCTATTGCAAGAATTAAGCGTTCAAGGCTTCATCATGGGCTTGTTTTACTCTTACTTCAGATTGAGTTATTTATATTTATATAAGATGATTGGTTCAAGTTACAACAACATCTAACACTCCTCATGTGTGAAAGTCCCAAGCACAAGATTCAATTTTTGTAACTGCAGAAGGCTACCCACTATCACCACAGTAGCACTTCCTCACTCTTTAGGTTGGTTCCTCTCCAACTCAAGGGGGGTATCCTTGAGGTAGATGATTAAGTCCAAATGGTTTGATGTTAATTAGTGAGGTTTGATTGGACCAAAGAACTTGTTTGGAATTTCATTGAAGTATTTCTCAAATTGATTTACAAGGGATGGTTCCAAACTAGTTTTCAACTCTTGTTATGATATGTGAATTTAGGTTTGCTTGACTTGCTCAAATCCGAATCTTGGAAATGTCTTAGTGAAATATTATTTCAGATTTATATGTGAAATTTAAGGAGAAGAGCAAGTAAACGATATAAACAGGAAGTGAATGCTAAAAATCAGATTCTAGAAATAAATTGCAGCAAAGAAAAATTATGCAAATTGCAGAAATTTCTTAATACAAAACTTTTAAACAAAAATTCCAAAATTAACTCCCTAACACTTGAGGCTGAAAAATGCTCCTAAGGTGCAATGTTTAGACCTTAAAACAGTTCTGGAAATTTGGTTTTCTAGAATAATTTGATCACGGGAAACAGCAATTAAATTAAAACAGAAAATAAATTAAATTTCCAGAATGTTGAATTCAGAGCTTTGCTTAATTATGATGTAAAGAATTGACTTTCTGGGCAAAAATACAAGTGTTAAAACTAAATCTCTGAATGTGAAAGACAAATAAAACTATTGAAAATGCAATCAGAGATTTATTTTAGAATTTCCAGCACACAAAGGTATGATAATAACCTAGTTTATAGTCTAAGTTTGGGGTCTTAGGTCAAATAAGCTAGCTGGAAATCAAAATTTCTGAACTAAGCTAAGTGCTAGAATGCACTAAACTTAAAACAAAAATTTTAAAGGGCAATTTCCAACAAGCTATATTGATAGCCTAACCTAGTATAAGATCAAAAATGAAAATTTATAGGCTAAACTATAGCTGTAAACAATAAAATTTCTATAATACACACAAATTATGACTAAATATCATGCAAAAGAGACACTTTATATAATTTCCAGCAAACTAAAATTGAAAGTTTAGAAACAAATGGATGAGAGAGGATGAAACTAGTGCCTACTTATCCTTGGGCTAATGGAGTCTATCAAATCCTATGAGGAGAGCCTAACTTAGTCTAGGATTGAGGATTTCAAGGGTTTCCCTAAAACATGCCACAAAATTTACTACCAAGTGAATTGAAAGAACACAATATGCAAGGAAATATCTAAGATAATGTTCACAATTTCAGAATTAGATGAAAAGTGTTATTTCCCTCAGAGTTTCTAGCCTAGTTACTGCCTTACTTTGGAAAGCAACCAATTTAAAAACATCTAAAATAATAAACAAAATAACTAGGGTAAAGAAAAATCACACGTAATTATTCATACTTGGAAGAAGTCTTCACTTGATGCCTTTAAACAATCCTTTGCATTCATAGAAGTTGCTCTAATCCACCACAAATATTCACCAAAATGCCTCACACAACATAAAAGAGAAATATACTCCAAAGTATGCTTCAAAGAAGAAGAGAAATACCATTACCTACTCAACAACAACCATTACAAATGAGGGGAGCCTCTTATTTATTGAGTTCTAGGCTCAACCACCTCAAATAAAATAATAATATCCTAGTGATCATGTTTGATGAGTCAAACATTTTAAAATAATATTACAAATTCTTGAATTGGTCATCAAATAATAATAAAACCCTCTCATGTGAAAGTCAAAAACCCTAGGGCGCATGCCTAGGAAAGAGATCCTAGTAAAATGATGCTCAAGAAAGTGTGCACTAGTAGTGCAAGGAAGTTGTAACCACCTCCCAAAATAGCAATAGTGGTCCTCAACAAGTGCACCCTCCAAGAGAAGTCAAAAACCCTGTCAACAATGATATGTCTCCAAATAGAAAGTAGTTAGTCAAGGGAGGCATACCACTCTCAAAATAGTGACCAAGTTCATGGAATAGAATAATTGTATCCATGTGATGACTACTCCATCCAAATTTAGGAATGTGTGAAGAATCTCATCAAAATAGTAAGTGTGCTCAAGTACCAAGTCAAATATCCTCTTCAAGGTTAAAAACAAAATGTGAACAAAACAATTTCAAAGCTAAGAGATGACCATCTAGTGGAGGGCACCACCTAAAATAGCATGTCTAGGAGGCATGAGAATAAAAATGAGTTAATAGTGTGAAAGTGGGCATGAAGGGAGGGTGCATGCATAACTAACCCTCAAAAGATGTGCAAACTCAACAAACTCCTCAACATGTGTACCAAATGAATTAAATGGCTTGTCCAAGTGGCAGTGTGAGTGTGAACAAGGATAAAAATAACTCCAATGATTTTACATGAGGGCAACCACTTTTCCAAGAATTATTTTTATGTGAATTGCCTCAACATGTGTGCCAAAGGGGAGCGCTACCCTCAAGTTGTGTTCCTTATGATCAACAAGTTATATTCCCTCATCATTTTTCTTTCTTTCTTTTTACTCTTTTTTTTTAACTTAGGGAATAAGGCTTAGACTAAGGTTTAGAACCCAATAATAAAATAGGCCAATACTGTAGCACTTCAACCTTAGGTTTGGATCTAATTAATCAACAGTAAAAATATCCCAAACCACTTTGGCACCTTCACACATGGAAAAATATATTTTATTGAAATATGCCAAATGAGAGGTAACTAATGAAGGAAAACTATATGGAAATTGGTAAATATAGGTCATGCGCCCTCTATGACTTAGTAAATAATGGAATATGAGTGTGATATGAAATTTGTCGAGACAAAATAAAAATGTGATGACATAATGGGTGGTACCTAGGCCAAATGATGGTTGGATGATGAAAGGGGACATGCATCTCAACACACTACTAGGCAATACACCACCAAGTTAGAGGACACCACAACTAGGAAAAGGATTGAACCCACCATGAAATGACCAAGAGAAAATAACGATAAGAATATCATGAGCACAAGATAAGGAGATAGAATATTTCTTTACCAATAATCAGTCACAAAGTAGCACCTGCAACAAGATGAGTATACAAAATATGTCACTGAAGCAACCTCCACCCATGATACAATATATGGCCAATAAATCTAATAAGTTGAAGTGAGCAAAGGAGCATGAAAATGATACTGCCAAGTCATCTTGTAACAATGCCACCTTCCCCTTTGGTTGGCTAAGGGTCAGGTAATCAATGAAGGTAGCACAAAATAACATGTGCAATAACAAAGTGCCCCGATCTGCAATTGGTCCTCAGACACCCCATACAATATATGGTGTAACAAGTTTGCTCTATTTCAATCTTTGTCTTTAATTTTCATTTACAATCTACAATTCTTAAAGTTGTCTAAGGGGCTTAACTTAGACCAACTCCATGCTTTGCATAGTCTACATATGCTCATCTACAAACTTCTCCACAACTACCTTTCTTGCTTCTTGTTCTCAAAGTACTCCATCTCTAAGTATTTTCACATTCCCTTTCTCCTGCTTCCATAGCATTTTGCATGTCTATCAAGTATAATTCTTGTTTTATGTATCTAATCTTTAATTTCTCTTATTTTGTCATGAGTTTTTCTTCAAATTGACGTTTGTACAGCTTACTATCTCGATTCAATCTCCTCAACAGTTATAACTTGAGTGGGTGTTGTTATCACTCATAATGAACTTCTCAAAAGTTCATCTTGATTGATTAGAGATCCAGGGTTTATGGATACATTAGTGATTGATTCACCATTGACAATTCGTGGTAATGTTCTTCATCAACCATTCATGAGTGCTTTAGCCAAACTTGTTGAAGGGATGGCCCTTCTTATGACAATAGCCACATATGACTCTTTTCTTCTTGGGGGATTTTGTGTATTCCCCTTTACCCTGATAAGACTTGGATGCAAGAAAGGTTGGGACAACCTTTGGATGGGCTTGATCTCAAGGGGGGGTAATTCACTCAAATTCCTCAAAATAAATTGATGTTGAATGAGATTAGAAAAAACCCTCCTCAAGAATAGGAGTTACAGGATCCTTGACAAATAAAGGAATATTGTAGAATATAAGAGCAAAAGATTTAAACACTGGGGAAAGATTATTCAAAACTATACTTGCAAGTTCTGGATTTGTTTTTCCTTTTCTCCCTGCTTGAATAATGTCAGCATTCAGGTTCTTCAACCTTGCAATATACTTATCAACTATGTCAAAGTCACCCATCTTGAGATTGGAGAATTGAGTTTCAAGTCAACTTCCCTTAGTAGTATTCATTATTTCAAAGAGAGTTTTGAAGGTATCCCAAGTTTCCTTCGCATTTTTGTTATCCACGGTATGATGAATGATATCATGCTTGACATAAAGAATGATCAACCCAAGAGCCTTGTCCTTCTTCAAACATACGAGGTCATAACTATCATCATCTTCAACAAGAAGCGACTTCACCAAGTACATCCATACACCTTTTCTTCAAAGTAGGGAAGTCATTTGATCCACCCAAGAATGATAGTTGGCTCCACTTAGATGAGGATACAACCACTTTGAATCCATACGCTCAACAACGCCAGGATGAAGGCTCCTTATGGAATGAAGATTTCAAAAATTGGCCTTTATAGATCCCAATGGTACAAAACCCTAGGTAACCCTAGGAATGAAGACATTGGCCTTAAAGAAAGGTAAAAGGTGCCAAAGACCACCCTAGAAGGAAGGCATGGCCCTAGATTAAGGTTTATATCTCTAGAACCCCAAGAGAAACCCTAGAAGCGATTTATCCACAAATTACACGTTGTAACAAAGATGCCAGTAACCAATAGTTTTCAGATCAACCAAAAGAATTGAAAGAGTAAGGTTCACGACCGCTTTGATAACATGTTGAGATTAGTAAGGGTCAAGAAGAGAATAGATGAAACCATATCCAAATGCACTAGAGAGAGATAGTTCTAGTGCACTAGAGAAGGTGTCCAAAAGCCAAGCACAAGTGTGCTGAAAAAAAGAAATGCACAAGAGCACCCAAGAGAAAATGCTAATTACAAGAGAAAAACGTCAAATATAAGTGCCCATAAGCTTATCACACTTTGTACATTAGATTAGGAAGATCACAAGATGGGATGATACAAATGAGAGCTTCAATTGTGTGTTTATACACAACTCAAGTGAGGCATCCACCCAAGAGGGGTTATGGAACCACATGACAAGGGCACAACCCATGAGGGTTATTGAGCCTACATATCAAGTTTGACTATATCAGCCTTACCCACAAACCTAGTATACAATAAATGAAATAAAGTATGGCCTTAGCCATAATTACAAGTACATAATGATACATATGTCATGTCCAACAACCCCCTTTGAGCTGAATAGGGATCCATGGAGAGAAGTCATTGCAATACAAAATGATAGAATTTACTTCCCCCCTTAATGCTAAGAAAAGACATGATCGAAGGAAGCATATTGAGATCCATTTGAAGAATCTACTGAAAGAAGTAATGGAATAGATCATGGCGGACCATGAGTAGGAACCTCATCAAATATAACCTCTATAAATTCAACCAACATGTGACTGGTGGGATGATAAAGGCAGTACCCCTAAAAAGTTTCAATGTAGCGAACCAAAGTGTAGCATGAGTTTGGAGATGTTGACGTGTTTACTTTTCATTAGGAGCATGTACCCATGCACTAGATCCAAAGATTCTAAAAAAAAAAATACAAGATTCATTGCCATACCATTTCTCATAAGGAGTCATGCTTGTGACAACACAACTAGGTTCTCTATGGTTGATATGGGTTGTGCAAACAACCACCTCTCCCTAGAATGAAAGCTTCTTGTTCTTGGAATGAAGCATGCAACAAGCCATCTCCATGATAGCCCCATTCTTTTGTTCCACTACTCCATTTTCCTATGGAGGGGATGGAATGGTTCTCTACCATGAGATGCCCTGACATATGAGAAATGACTAGAAAGTATTGCTAATATATTTTCCTCCACCATCCACACTAAGACACTTGATCTTCCTATTGCTTTGATTCTCCACAAGAGATTTGAATTCCCATAATTTTCTAAACACCTCATGCTTAGATTTAATGGTGTATACCCAAAGAAAGAAAGAAAAATCATCCATAAAGATGAGGAAGTACTTAGCTCCCCCAATAGAACACATAACCCTAGGCCCACACATATCACTATGAATTAGTGCAAGAGGCTAAGAAGATAGCCTCGCTTTGTCCTTAGAAAAAGGCTTTGAATGATGTTTCCACATTACACACCCTTCATAGACACCACAAGGCGATTCAATCTATGGAAGATCATCAACCATATAAAGTTGATCCATATGTCATAAAGATCCATAATTGATGTTACCGAGACACTAATGTAATAGCATGTCAGTGTCATTGGCATTAGCTATGATGGCAACAAACCCTTTTTTCTTTGAGGAAGGAGTATCCCCCAACTTGTACATATGATTAGATTCAACACAAAACTCGAAGGTGGATCTTGAAACTATCATTAATGTCCTTTACAACCCATTGACCTAGCCAAGAACATATCCAAACTTAATTTTATAGATGATGACATCACCATATCCTGGAACTAGTAGCTCTAAATAGTCACCAATAACCACTTTCTCTCCACTATGTTATCTATAATTAAAGACAAGGTATTCATGTTTGGTCATATGTTGAGTAGCTCCAGAATCAACAATTATTTCTTGTTGAGAAGAAGACAAACAATGTGCAAAGTGTACTACCTGTTATCACATAGTTTGTAGCTAGGAGAAAAGGCTATAAGGTAGAGGGCCAAACTGGCGTAACAGGAACCTATCCCACCCAATGTCACCACGATGGGATGGTTCTTTCTCTTTAGGGAGGTGAGGCCCAGGGGAGATGTCCCCGGTGACCTAGGATTTTGAAGAGGCTAAAAAGATAATGAGACAATGACAAGTTTCCCCCTTCACAGATCACCACCAAAGCAGATAGTCCGACCTATAGCCAATAAAGACAACCAAGTAGGATCCCTGCCCGAGAACAAAGCAACAATAAACTTGTTATATGCAGGCTTTAGTTAGTACTTCATATATATTAAAGACTATATGATATTCAATATGAGAAATTTAAAAGTAAATGTTGACGAAGTCAATGTTTACAAAATAGCAATAGCAGTAATGTCACTTCACCAATAAATACTAGAATGATATAGCATTCAATATAACAAATCACTTCTTAACTCAATTAATGCCTTCAACAACCATTCAATTGCTCAAAAGACAAAACGTTGTTGCATCAATGATATAATAGCAAGGAGTGACGTCAGCATTCAGGGTTAGTAGGGTTAGGTGGAGCTAGGGTTAGTGTAGTTAGGGTTTCAATTCAAAGGTATTAAAAATGTTTAGATTAGGTTCTACTTCAACATTTGAGGTCTTAGATCAGTGCCTTTAGGGTTAAATGGAGTCAATAATGAAGGACGCAGGAGTTGAAGGAGGACAGCTAAGGACTAGAGGGAAGAGCTCTGAAGTGCTGCTATGGCAGGGCCTCAGAGACAAACCCCTAGGGGAGAGAGGCTCACTCCGGTGTTGCTATGGCAAGGCCTCGTGCTCTCTCCTCCTTCCTTAGATGGCAAAACGGGCTAGCATGAAAGATAAAGTCAAGACAGGAGAGTCAAATGAGGGAGAGTGTTGCTATAGCAAGGCTCTATCATCAAACCCTAGAAGAAAACGGCCCTAAGTGTAGATAACCTAGGCCTGGGACATCTCCTCCTTCTTGAGCTCTAGGAAGTACGGCTAGCATATGAAGAGGGGAAAAAATGAGTGTAGCTAAGGCTAGGCTCAATCCTCTTCAGCATGAAAGAGCAGAGTGTTTCTATGGCAAGGCTCTATCTCACTTCAGCAAACAAAATGGCTAGAAATCTTGACGG
>JZKD02S0560167.1:0-16346 GCA_000966675.3 Picea glauca
AAATTTAGCCCCTAAAATCATCCATGATTTTTTATTACGGAAAACTCATTTCTATCGAAATATCGTCCCATTTATCACATTATAAAAAGGATAGAAAATTCTTTATGGCCTCTTATTTGATATTTTCTATTGTGAATTGTTGTCAATTCCCAAACTTAACCATCAGTAAGAGGGTGAATTGTGAAATAGATCCAGTTACCTTTTGGTATTAGGCATTATGGATACATAAAACCCCTATGTTTTTCTATGAAGTTTATAATAATTTTGTTTCAGTCTTCAAAAAGATTTTGTTGGGAGAAAACACTTCAAGGATATCTAATCTAGCTACCATATTTTTAGATAAAAGGGGGACAATTGAAAAAATGGAGAATCACAGTATCATAAGGATATTTTTCTCAAAAGAGAATCCTTATTTTCTCCCATATAATTTATCTAATAAACTATTTATTACAGAGGTGGCAAGGCAATATAACTTTTGGCTACATTTTTTCCATGAAAAAAGGAAAAAAATGTTTATTCCTCTGCCATGGAAGATTGGAGAGTTCATGTTCAGAAATATAAATAAAATTAACGAATTTGCAAATCATTTTAACAATGTGAGTTTAAATTATGTTGAAAAGATAAAAGGTTTTGATCCGAGAAAAATATTTCTTGGACATAGGCTTTTAGTGGGGTTCAGTAACTCTTTCATCCAAACTATCTTGAACGAATAATAAGAGGGTAGCAACCAAAACACTCCCATACATAATACTGGTGATTTAGAAACATTACTTAGCAGTAATGATTCTTAAAAGCAAAGGGGAAAAGGTCCTACTGAAATAAGTGCTCAATCTCCGGTTGTTACTCCCAAGAATACTACATCCATGAGAAACTCTCCAACGACCCACCCATTTAAAAAGGTTGTCAACAGTAGTTCCAATGCAGGGAGAGAGAAGAATCCTCCCCCTGGAAAAATTGAGAGTTCACACAAGTTGCACGTGAGAAAGAAAAGAAAAAATTTAGTGCAAGAGGAAGAATATAATCTTATAGAAAATGACATCCAAACATTTTCTTTGGAGGATATGGAACTAGAAGCAGATATTGAAAAAATATTTCCTAAAATAGAACAACTTGAAAATATGGCTCAGAAAGATTCTTTATTGGAAGTCATTGGAAATGAGACCTCTAGTGAGGAAGAATCCTTCCCCTTTCAAAGTGTTGTTTTTGATAAAGGATATCAAAATTTGATTGTAGAAAGAAGTGAACAAAAGAATAAAAAGGAAAAGGCCCACTCATAGGTCGACTTGAAGGATATGCGTCTGTCCCAGATTTCCAAAATCCATAGGGCAATCGAGGATGCACTTGACAACTCTATTGATAGCTTAGAGGTTGAAAATGACAAATTAAAGGAAAATATCAAGAATTTGAATAACATTGTCTAAGCATGCAATGAAGACATAGTGAAAAGAGAATAATTATTTAGAATACTCGCAAAGATAGATTTGGAAGGAAGCATTGATGAGGTGGAAGATCTTAATTTAATTCTCAATTCAATGTTTATGACAAGGAAACAATTTGATGAACAAGTGGAGATATTAAAGGGGTTATTGGCTGAGCAATGTAATGGCATAATTGAATATAGCGAAGAAGAAATAGATGATTGGTTGGTTGATTATTATATGAAAAATCAAGATATTGAGGAGGAAATACATGGTATTTATCATGACCTAATAGATTTACAAGGTGAATTATTTAATATCAAAATTAGGCCTAAAATAAATGTTGCACCAATGAAAATTTACATTGAAGATTGGTTTAAGAAGGCGATTGATAAATTAACTAAATAAAGCGAAGAAACAATAGTTGAGACGGTTCCTATAAGCACCAACAAGGAAAATAAAAGGACATAAACAAGTAAGTAAAAAAAGGAGAGACCATCATAGTAATTTTATGTTGATCACATATTTCTTTCTTTATCAGTTTTTCATCCAGTTACTCTGCTTCTTTGACTAGAAAGGTTTAACCAAAATTTGATAACTTCTTCCTATCTTCTTTCTAGGTCTTTCTACTCTATCATCACCCACCATGTTCTCTCCACAATTTAATTATTGTTTATATTTTATTTTATGGTCCACAGGAACCCCAATCCCAATCCTCTGGAAAAACGTATTTTAATTTCAAATCTTTGTAACGGACTTTAATACTTCTCATAAATCCCAAGAGAACTAATTCGGGATCATTTTTTACAGTGTTTTATAACTAAGAGTTTTGAATATAAAATATTTGAGATTGATCTATCATCTTATTTATTTGAGCTCCACATGTGTTTACTCTATTAAAGTTCTCTTATGTGTGCAAACTATTTTATTTTATTTTTATGTGATCAGAAATATTTAGTTTAACTATGATGGATGTGAGGAAATTTTTCTTATCTTTTTCAAATATGTGATGTGTGAGGTTCTTGGTCATCTCTCAAGAATTCTCTTTAAAAATGAAACTTTTTATTTTCTGTAACCTTTATATTTCTTTGAATACCACGGTGGACTTTCTCAAAGTCCTATATTTTTTGAAAATATGGCATTCAAAGAGTATCATAAAACATATATGAGTACCACCTCTATAAAAATGAAGGGGTATTTGTATCCCCATGAGGTTTTTGTTTCGGTCCTGACGGATTCAAACGTCAACATTTTTGGCGACCATACTGGGGAACCAACTAAAAATTTGAAATATGGTTTGGCGTCTTTTGAAAAATACATGACTTTTCCCCAGGCTGATCATCCATGCCTAGAAATTGGATTGAATAATCAATGAAGCATCTTGCATCAGCTATATAATTTGGTAATAATGAAAACTGAGAACAGGGAAGAGTTGGAAAGATCTTGGCAAACATTGGTCCAAGAATAAGAAAGAGAAATCCTCCATAGACAGAGGAGAGAGGAGCGACAAGACCGAAGAAACGAAAGACAATCTCAAAGAGCACAAGAAAAAGGTTGAAATTTAAGTTGGATGAATACAAGGGACCTATTACCAAAAGTAAAAGCAAGAAAATTTGTATTATAGGAAGTGGGAAACATATTCTTGAAATATCTCTAGACATGGCAGGAAGAAATGAAGAACCACAAGAAGAACCACGAAGATAAACTCATGAAGAAAGACAAGAAGGTGGAGGAGGTGGTGGAAGAAATCAAGAAGGCCTAATATTTGGAAACTGGAGAATATTAAGATATTCCCCCCGCAATATTCGAGGTGAGCAACATGACCATTTTATCAGTAAGGGGAGTCTGAAATAATTTTTCATAGATAGAATAATTGATGCCAAAAGACAAATTAATTAATTTCTTGATGTTTGTGATTTTCATCGTATTGAATATGACGATGTGATGGTAAGGTTGTTTCTCCAAACTTTTTCAGGACGATCCTATGAATGGTATATGAAATTAACCACTAGTTCAATTGGTTCATTTAACAAACTTGAAGCCATGTTTATGACTATGTTCGCTCCACCAATTGCATATCTTCCATTCTCACTAATTTCACCCAGATTGGTTTGAGGAAGAATGAGAGAATATGAGATTTAAATCTCAGGTTCAATAAAAATTTGAGTAAGATTCCAGAAGATAAAAGGTTGAATGCCCCAGTGATACTTGGTTGTTATAAGAATGTGATGCCCACAAATGTAAAATATGCTATTAGAACATACCAAATGGATACCTTGGAGGAAGAAATGATTAAGGCCATGAAGATAGAAGAAATTATGATTGAGATGGGTGTTGACCCTGATATTATCCTAGGAAAAGTATAGAGGAAGCTGGGAATCCTAAGTATCAATGATCAAGGAGCCTCTAGTTCGAGAAAGAACGAAGAGAAAAACCCATGACCAATCCAAAATCAAGCCACTAGGTGAGGGTTTTTTAAGGGAACCATACCATATGTGAAAGTATACCCTGTTGTGTCACAAGAAACTAAGAAAATAATTGATATTGCACAAATGAATAGAGCCATTAAGAAAATGCAAAATTAGATAACCAGATTAAGAAGAGGTGATAATTATGTAGCAAATCCAAGAATGTCAGTCCAAGAGAAAAGAAGGAACCCTTCCCAAGAAAATAGAGTGAGGCTTGAAAACACTGACAATCAACAAATACAAAGGGTTCCCAGGTAGTCAATCCCAAATGCATCTTTTCTGGATGATATATACGACGAGAAAATAGTTGAGCAAGGAATGATTATTTACCTGATGAAAGTTTTGAAAATGTAAAGAAGAATGGATGTGAGACATCCATGTATATATTTGAAGAAGGCGATAATGACCCTGAATCACAAGATAATGTTTCCCAAACATGAGTGTTTTTAAATAAATCCAAAAATAAAGATGATTCTGAAAAAGAAAAGGAAAAAATTAAAGAAAAAGATAATAAAAAAAAAGGTGAATGAGAAAGAGGCCAATAAAAATAAAACTGGAAGCAAGAAGCAACACTTGGTGTCAAATCCTCCCTAGATGAAACACAATGTTGTAGAGGATTTGAGTAAGCTAAGGATAAATATTCCTTTACAGAAGTGGTAAAGATCCCTCAACAAAGGGAAAATATTTTGAGATTTTTGGATGATCCATATAAAAGAATGGAGGTTGTTGTTATAATTCCAAATCAAAGCCAAAATACATCAACCATCAAATTGAGAGCTAAAGTCCCACCTTTTTATATTTCAATCAAAAATCATGATGTTGCACTTCATAATTGTTTAGTTGACAGTGGCGCAATTAATAATATTATTCCACTGGAGGTAATGGAGGTATTGGTTATGAGTTGCACCAAATATTATGAAACAGGTGAAATCATATATGAAATTGATTCTAGACAGGTGCCAACTTATGGGGAAATCAAATATTTTTATGCATGGATCATGGCAGCTCCCCATATTATTACAATTTTCATATTGTTGTGGTAGATCTTCCTCCTGCATATGGAATTGTCTTAGGAATAGATTGGTCATCTATGATTGGGGGGGTACATAATGAATGATGGAAGTTGCAGGATCCTCCCAGATAAAGGAGAAATGATTAAGGTTCCCTGTGAACCTAGGCTGTCATTTTTCTTCAAAAAGAAGGATAATGAACTAATGGATGATTATATAGACTTTGGAATTGGAAACTATGCTATCCTATACATGGAGTAGCTTGAAGACATGGATAATCAAAAGCATTAGTTTAAAGGTTATTGGAGGATTTCATTTGATGGAGCTTGCTTGGGTTCTAGGAGTGGATTTGAAATCATCCTTACAATCCCAGAGAATATTGTGCATCCACATGCTATCAGACTTGAATTTTCATGAACCAATAATGAGGAATAATATGAGCCTTTGATTCAAGGAATGATTCTTGCATGAGAAATGAAGATAGAACATTTAAATGTGACTGACAACTCTGAGTTGGTAATAAATCAAGTTACCAAGAGATATAAGATTAATAAGGAAAGAAACAAATTATATTTCAAAAGATTTAATGAATTGATGAAAGCCTTCAGCTCTTTCAACATCTCTTTCATCCTAAGGGACAAAAATAAGAAGGCAGATTCATTATCTTTGGCGGCCTCACTGTAGAACCCAGATGATGTTCAGAGAAAAACATATTCTCAAGTAAAAAGAATATTCTGACCTTCTATACCTAACAATAAGGAGTATTTACAAGTATTTGAGAATGATGAAGAATTGGATTTTATTTTTTATGAATGATGATGAAGATGAGGATGATGAAATAACTATTTTCCTAGGGAATTGTATTTAATCTGAGTCTCTTTTTACAAGACACGATCATGCTAAAAACCTCTTGGAAGAAGTATCGCTTTGAAAATTCCAAGAAACAAGAAATATTAATATTGGAATTGATAGTTTCCCAAAATATGTCAATTTGGGTGTTGATTACACAATTGACGAAGTTAATCAATATGTTTCACTATTTAAAGAATATCTTGATGTGTTCGCATGGATTTATGATGATTTTAAGGCATATGATAAAACAATATTTCAACACATTATTCCCTTGAGAGAAGGGGCAAAGCTTGTCAAGCAGAAGATAAGTATAATGAACTCAAATTGAAACCATTGGTAAAGGTTGAATTGGAGAAATCGAGGAAAGATGGAATAATATACCCCATTATACATTCTGACTGGCTTTCAAATCCTGTGATTGTGATAAAAACAACTGGGGAGAAGCGGGTGTGTAGATTTCAGGGACCTTAACAAATCAAGTGTAAAGAATAATTATCATTTTCCTAACATGGAATTTCTTATGCAACAAGTCGCGAGATCAACCTTCATGTCCATGTTATATGGTGTTTATGGGTATAATCAAGTCCAGCTTGTTGAGCAAGATAAAGAAAAGGCAACTTTCATATATAACATCTTGGGAGACATATGCATATGTTCGGATGCCCTTTCGTTTAAAAAAATTTGGAGCTACATTTCAGAGGGATATGGATCATGATTTTGAGGGATTGATAGGAAAATTTATGGTGGACTACCAAGATGATTTAAAAATACACTAAAAAACAAGGAGTGATCACATTCATCACCTGAAGAAAATTTTTGACAGGTGTAGGTTATATGGTGTTTCTTTAAATCCAAAAAAATGTTTATTTGTTGTAACTGGAGGAAAACTATTGGGTCATATTTCATGCAAGGAAGGAATATATATCAATCCAGAGAGATTTAAATCTATAAATGAAATCAACCCCCCGTCATCTAAGATGGGATTTAAGTCAATTTTTGGAAAAATCAACTTTGTACGAAGATTTGTCCCTGACTATGCAAGTATTGTGAAGTCGATCAATTTATTGTTGAAAAAGGACCAAAGGTTTGAATAGACCATGGATACATAGGAATATTTTAATAATATCAAAAAGGAAATCACTACAACTCCAGTCCTCATGTAACACACCTGACCCCTAAGTACCCTTTACTAGGGATGGGGCATCAAAATTTTGCTTACTTTAGTCATCTCAAATCATCTCCCCAATATCTCCATCCTCTTCTACTCAACTGTAGCTCTCTAATGATTACTACCAAACTCAAAACTGAGCTATGGATTACAAGTTATGGCCTCCCGAAGTTCTTCGAGAATTATCATACATGGGCAATGTGGTGCCCACATGAATCCACCTCATTAGTACCATCCCCAAGTTCCTACATCCATGGAGGAGGTCCATCCACTGTCCAATACAATGGTGGGACATGATATTCATTTAACCAATGGGCTAGAGGGAAGTTCAACGTGTGGCGACTCGGCTCTGAATGTCCCTTCTCCTTTCTGCATGCTTGTCCTCTAGAGTCCCAAATTCCCAAAGGAGCCTGAAATCTCACCATGTGGATCTAGCCTTCAGTCCTTTGAGCTTATCCTCGACACTACATCCCAAACCTCTAGAGTCTCTAAGTATCAGACTCCCGAAGGGTCCACCCTCGCACGTGGTGACATACTAGATGAAGAGTTAAGTACAAGTGGGTCCTGAATACTCCTCCCACCAAATGCACCCAATAGGTAAGTGTCAGGTGTGACACGTGGCAAGGAAGATATGACACATGGCCCCCTATAGTGGGTGACATGTGTCATGTTTTAATAGGCACATAGGGTCTGTTAAACATACAAATCCAGGTGACACGCGGCATGTCAAATGTGGGTCCACGTCACACTAGGTGACATTAGCATGCCACGTCACCCCGAACTGATAAACTTCCAAGACCTTTGATATCACAGCCAAGGTGTGTCCACGTAACCCCTAGATCTACAACCTTCGTTACTTTGTAACTTCGACATTTGGGGAATTCATGGTGTTACCTCCTCCTTGCTCCCAGAGTGGTCAACGTCGAGTTGACCATACTCCAGATCTAATGGTCGTGGAAGGTCCCAAAGGGTCCCCAGATCTATGGTTCTCATCACTTCGTAGCTCTAGCCTTAGGAGGATTCAGTGTGATGTCTTCTTCGTGCTCCCAAAGCATGACTTCACCGAAGTACCGTATGCGAGCCCCTCTACTGGATGGTCAAGTGATTAAGTGGGGTTCTTAACGAACTCCCCATATCCACAGCTCTCATCACTTCATAACTTTGGATTTCGGGGAGTTTGGTTCTATAACATATTTTTTCTCCTAAAATAGGACTTTTTCGAAGTTACCTCGGCATAGATACGATGACCAAGGGGACTCTCTAATATCCTCGGATCTATGGCTCGCGTTACCTCACGATTGATGAATGGATCAAGGTTTAATGGTGGGGAAGGTATATTTTCCATGGTTAGGTAGACCTCCAGGTGTTGTTCAACCTCATAGGTAACTGTAACAATAATTTTCCTTCGGGCGGTTCATAAATGGTAAAGTCGAAACACCCTGGAGCTTTGAACTCCCAGATTTCCAAAGCCATAAATTTTTAGATCCTTTCGGGCCTAGCACAGGGTTCCTAGACCTTGGTCATGTCATGGGTCCTTCAAAAACTCTCATGGGATACATGCTAATCTCTTAGCCATGATTTGGTTAAGGAAACAGGCATGAGCCCTTGGTCACACGAGTGAAATATATGAAGGAGACGCCCTCCTTCCATAGGGTTTGAACTTAGTGTTCCCACGAAGGTAGACTCTAGGGGTTGGCAGGACTTAAGAATTCCAATAAATCCTTCCCCAACACTCTTGCAGACTTACATCCCATAGCTCTCTAGCTACTAAGCTGAAGCAATAAGAATATCATTCGAAAGCATGGGTTCATAGAAAGACAATACATATTTCTACCTTAATAATTCAATACAGAGCTGAGTCATAGACATATAAATATATTCAATCATCATTTCCATTTGAATACATAGAGTATGAAAATACTTATTAGAAAACCAGAATCGTGAAGCGACTACTGAAAGGGTTGCTTGTTTCCACCCAACTATAGGCACATCCACTCCTAAATGGATTTACCATTGGTCACCCCCGAGCTAGACCATTATTCTCTGAGAGAGAATCTTTGTTCTTGCTTCATGATATTCAGGGATGTAGGTTACTCTCCTCCTCCCATAGGGTCTTGGTAACTGGTTTTCTCTGTACCAAGCAAGGAGGTTTGCATGAGTACTTCCAAAGTCACTCCTCAACCCCATTTATCATCTTGAAAATGAAAACCATGCTCGCAGCTTCTTGCACCCATAACGAGCTTATTTCTAAGTTATCCTTTAAACCAGAGAGCTACAAGCACTCTTTTCTCTTCTCGAGGTTTGTCTTTCTACTTTTCTTCCTCACAGATCTACCTATGCCCCTGAATTGCCTCTTTTATTTCCTTCCTCGACAAGGTTATGTGGGTTTGAATCCCCAGCCTTTGGTCAGGTATGGAATTCTTTCATATTGGTACTCTCCTCGATCTCCTCATTAACTCTTGATGAGGACTCTTCCAACTACCAATCTGAGTAGTAATTCATTTCTGGGTCTGAGGACTATTCTGGGTTTGAGCCATTAAATCTAGTAAGGTACTAGTTTTGTGGGGGATCATATCAACCATTTATGTTTCCCCTCACCATCTCTCTCACAAAACCATGGTCAATCTTGGCAAACCCCCCTTTTAATAGTTATGCAACACTATCCATTTTCTATTAATAATAGAAAAAACATGCATTACCTTTTATAACAAAATGGTTCATCAAATCCATCATTCACACATATTTAGTCTGCCATAGTCTTTCGTCAAGTTATATTTATATTTACAAATTGGGGGAAACAGGGGTATCAAAATCCCCTCCCTCTTAGAGGAACATCGTCCTTGATGTTCTATCTGTCGATGTGCTCTGTATGTATAGAAGTAAAAAAAAATGGGTATGCATGTTTCATGGCATCCTCCATTTCCCATGTAGCCTCATTTGGGCCAAAGTGTTTCCACTGCACCTTGACCTGTGCAATGGTTTTGTTCTTGAGTGGTTTTTCCTTCCTGTCTATTATGCATTGAGGTTCTGGCAAGAATTGTCCCTCTGGTTCCACCTGAATCATGGACTAGTCAATTAGATGATTAGAATCATGTACATATTTCTTCAATAATGAAACATGGAAAACATTATGTCCCTTCACTGTGGGAGGAAGAGCTAATCTATATGCTACAAGTCCCATTCTATCCAAAATTTCAAAGGTTCGACAACACTGAGGTGTCATCTTGGCACAAGCTCCCATTCTCAAGGATATTTTCATGGGTCTAACTCGAAGATACACATGATCCCATGTTTTGAACTCTCTAGGATTCCTCTTTGTGTTCATAGATTTTATGCCTGTCTTGAGCTATTTTCAGATTCTTCTTTATCTGAATTACTTGTTGTTCCATTTCTTTCAGCATGTCTGGCCTGATTGTAATTATATCTACTGGGTTGTCCCAGCTTATTAGAATCTTGCACTGGAACATAGAGGGCCTCAAAAGGGCTCATCTTCAATGACTCTTGATAGCCATTGTTGTAGGAAAACTATACCAATGGTAGGTAGTCTTCCCACTTCTTAGGTTGATGCATTACATGCATCCTTAGCATTTCATCTAACAATTGGCTTACCCTCTCTATCTATCCATCAATTTGAGGGTGATAGGATGTACTAAATAGAAATTTAGTTTCAAAACCAACAAACAAAGATTTCCAAAAGATTGAAGTAAATTTCATATCTCTCTTAGATATTATCTCCTTAGGCATGTCATGCAGCCTAAATATTTATTTCATTGAAATACTGACAATATCTATTGCCTTGCAAGTCAACTTGAAAGGAATGAAGTGGGAAGCCTTTCTCAATTTGTCCACAACTACCATGATGATAGCATTATGTTTGGTGATTTTGGTAATCCTATGATGAAATCCATGGAGATGGTTTCCCATTTCCATTCTGGGATTGGTATGGGTTGTAACAACCCTACTAGATGTTGGTGCTTTTCCTTAACCTACTGACATTCTAGACATTTAGCCAAGTAATCAGTATGTCATTCTTCATTCCGGTCCAATAGAATAGTTTCCTAGTGTTATAACCCTAAATTGCACCATACATGCTTACCTGGCATCAGGCCAACTCATTGCCCTTCATTGCCAAAACATCTACTGAGAAACCTCTTTAAAGGTACACGNACCCAATAGGTAAGTGTCAGGTGTGACACGTGGCAAGGAAGATATGACACATGGCCCCCTATAGTGGGTGACATGTGTCATGTTTTAATAGGCACATAGGGTCTGTTAAACATACGAATCCAGGTGACACGTGGCATGTCAAATGTGGGTCCACGTCACACTAGGTGACATTAGCATGCCACGTCACCCCGAACTGATAACCTTCCAAGACCTTTGATATCACAGCCAAGGTGTGTCCACGTAACCCCTATATCTACGACCTTCGTTACTTCGTAACTTCGACATTTGGGGAATACATGGTGTCACCTCCTCCTTGCTCCCAGAGTGGTCAATGTCGAGTTGACCATACTCCAGATCTAATGGTCGTGGAAGGTCCCAAAGGGTCCCCAGATCTATGGTTCTCATCACTTCATAGCTCTGGCCTTAGGAGGATTCAGTGTGATGTCTTCTTCGTGCTCCCAAAGAATGACTTCACCGAAGTACCGTATGCGGGCCCCTCTACTGGATGGTCAAGTGATTAAGTGTGGTTCTTAATGAACTCTCCATATCCACAGCTCTCATCACTTCATAAATTTGGCTTTCAAGGAGTTTGGTTCTATAACATATTTTTTCTCCCAAAATAGGACTTTTTCGAAGTTACCTCGGCGTAGATACGATGACCAAGGGGACTCTCGAATATCCTCGGATCTATGGCTCGCGTTACCTCACGATTGATGAATGGATCAAGGTTTAACGATGGGGAAGGTCTATTTTCCATGGTTAGGTAGACCTCCAGGTGTTGTTCAACCTCATAGGTAACTGTAACAATAATTTTCCTTCGGGCGATTCATAAATGGTAAGGTCGAAACACCCTGGAGCTTTGAACTCCCAGATTTCCAAAGCCATAAATTTTTAGATCCTTTCGGGCCTAGCACAGGGTTCCTAGACCTTGGTCATGTCATGGGTCCTTCAAAAACTCTCATGGGATACATGCTAATCTCTTAGCCATGATTTGGTTAAGGAAACAGGCATGAGCCCTTGGTCACACGAGTGAAATATATGAAGGAGACGCCCTCCTTCCATAGGGTTTGAACTTAGTGTTCCCACGAAGGTAGACTCTAGGGGTTGGCAGGACTTAAGAATTCCAATAAATCCTTCCCCAACACTCTTGCAGACTTACATCCCATAGCTCTCTAGCTACTAAGCTGAAGCAATAAGAATATCATTCGAAAGCATGGGTTCATAGAAAGACAATACATATTTCTACCTTAATAATTCAATACAGAGCTGAGTCATAGACATATAAATATATTCAATCATCATTTCCATTTGAATACATAGAGTATGAAAATACTTATTAGAAAACCAGAATCGTGAAGCGACTACTGAAAGGGTTGCTTGTTTCCACCCAACTATAGGCACATCCACTCCTAAATGGATTTACCATTGGTCACCCCCGAGCTAGACCATTATTCTCTGAGAGAGAATCTTTGTTCTTGCTTCATGATATTCAGGGATGTAGGTTACTCTCCTCCTCCCATAGGGTCTTGGTAACTGGTTTTCTCTGTACCAAGCAAGGAGGTTTGCATGAGTACTTCCAAAGTCACTCCTCAACCCCATTTATCATCTTGAAAATGAAAACCATGCTCGCAGCTTCTTGCACCCATAACGAGCTTATTTCTAAGTTATCCTTTAAACCAGAGAGCTACAAGCACTCTTTTCTCTTCTCGAGGTTTGTCTTTCTACTTTTCTTCCTCACAGATCTACCTATGCCCCTGAATTGCCTCTTTTATTTCCTTCCTCGACAAGGTTATGTGGGTTTGAATCCCCAGCCTTTGGTCAGGTATGGAATTCTTTCATATTGGTACTCTCCTCGATCTCCTCATTAACTCTTGATGAGGACTCTTCCAACTACCAATCTGAGTAGTAATTCATTTCTGGGTCTGAGGACTATTCTGGGTTTGAGCCATTAAATCTAGTAAGGTACTAGTTTTGTGGGGGATCATATCAACCATTTATGTTTCCCCTCACCATCTCTCTCACAAAACCATGGTCAATCTTGGCAAACCCCCCTTTTAATAGTTATGCAACACTATCCATTTTCTATTAATAATAGAAAAAACATGCATTACCTTTTATAACAAAATGGTTCATCAAATCCATCATTCACACATATTTAGTCTGCCATAGTCTTTCGTCAAGTTATATTTATATTTACAAATTGGGGGAAACAGGGGTATCAAAATCCCCTCCCTCTTAGAGGAACATCGTCCTTGATGTTCTATCTGTCGATGTGCTCTGTATGTATAGAAGTAAAAAAAAATGGGTATGCATGTTTCATGGCATCCTCCATTTCCCATGTAGCCTCATTTGGGCCAAAGTGTTTCCACTGCACCTTGACCTGTGCAATGGTTTTGTTCTTGAGTGGTTTTTCCTTCCTGTCTATTATGCATTGAGGTTCTGGCAAGAATTGTCCCTCTGGTTCCACCTGAATCATGGACTAGTCAATTAGATGATTAGAATCATGTACATATTTCTTCAATAATGAAACATGGAAAACATTATGTCCCTTCACTGTGGGAGGAAGAGCTAATCTATATGCTACAAGTCCCATTCTATCCAAAATTTCAAAGGTTCGACAACACTGAGGTGTCATCTTGGCACAAGCTCCCATTCTCAAGGATATTTTCATGGGTCTAACTCGAAGATACACATGATCCCATGTTTTGAACTCTCTAGGATTCCTCTTTGTGTTCATAGATTTTATGCCTGTCTTGAGCTATTTTCAGATTCTTCTTTATCTGAATTACTTGTTGTTCCATTTCTTTCAGCATGTCTGGCCTGATTGTAATTATATCTACTGGGTTGTCCCAGCTTATTAGAATCTTGCACTGGAACATAGAGGGCCTCAAAAGGGCTCATCTTCAATGACTCTTGATAGCCATTGTTGTAGGAAAACTATACCAATGGTAGGTAGTCTTCCCACTTCTTAGGTTGATGCATTACATGCATCCTTAGCATTTCATCTAACAATTGGCTTACCCTCTCTATCTATCCATCAATTTGAGGGTGATAGGATGTACTAAATAGAAATTTAGTTTCAAAACCAACAAACAAAGATTTCCAAAAGATTGAAGTAAATTTCATATCTCTCTTAGATATTATCTCCTTAGGCATGTCATGCAGCCTAAATATTTATTTCATTGAAATACTGACAATATCTATTGCCTTGCAAGTCAACTTGAAAGGAATGAAGTGGGAAGCCTTTCTCAATTTGTCCACAACTACCATGATGATAGCATTATGTTTGGTGATTTTGGTAATCCTATGATGAAATCCATGGAGATGGTTTCCCATTTCCATTCTGGGATTGGTATGGGTTGTAACAACCCTACTAGATGTTGGTGCTTTTCCTTAACCTACTGACATTCTAGACATTTAGCCAAGTAATCAGTATGTCATTCTTCATTCCGGTCCAATAGAATAGTTTCCTAGTGTTATAACCCTAAATTGCACCATACATGCTTACCTGGCATCAGGCCAACTCATTGCCCTTCATTGCCAAAACATCTACTGAGAAACCTCTTTAAAGGTACACGCGCCCTAACCCACTACTGCACGCGGGTGAACACTGGTAGGCCTACTACAACCCGCGTTTACCTAACAAAGCACAAAAACAGGAAAGTTGTCGATGGGACAAAAAGCTATGGGTCAGTTAACTGAAACTCCCAGCCATGCATGGCCGAGAGTTCGTCCAAAACCCTATCTCCTTCTAGCCTATAAAAGAAGGGGTAGGGGTACTATTTGAAGAAGGAAAAATATAGCGAAGAAACTCCGCCCAATTTCCAAGTCCATTTTTCCCAACCCTTTAGCCTTTCCTCAAGCCTAAGGAGAATTAACGCAAAGCAGTTGGAGGACAAAGACGAGGAGGAGCCCAGGATCAGGATCAAGGAGCGGTGGTGGTCTCGACTTTGATTGTAAGTTGATTCATTTTGAAAATAATAAAAAGAATACTTTTCCCATCCATGAGTTACCTATGATTTGTGTAATTTATGCTTAATTTATAACCCTCAAGTAGATAAATAGCATGCATGCGTAGTGTTTTGTCTTTATTGCAGGTTAACTTTGGAAGGAGCAGTGCAAGGAAAAGGGAAAAGCGCAACAGAGGATCTACACCAAAAATCAGTAAAAAAGGTTAGTAGTTCCTTTCCATGCATGTGTCTTGAAAGAGGGGTTTAAGTTTTGGGCGGTAGGTTAAAAGGTCATTTCCTTAAGGTCAAAATATGCATGCAAATCAGACCCTAGTTTGCTAGTCCGTAGGGTATTATTTCCCAACAACACCTAGTGGTTGTGATCATCTTCTGATAACCAGGATGACCAGTATATGGAATTTTGTGTAGTTCATACATCATGAACCTCTTCAATTCATCACAATTCAGAACATATAACCTACCTTTGTAAGTTAAAAGGTCGTCATTTAGAAATTGATAACCCTCATACTTCATCCCCGTGGGATCTTGCTCTAAGTATGATTTCACAGTCTTGAAAAATGCATCTGTTTCTTGTGCATTTTTTACTCTCTCCTTGATGTCTGTTTCACAGGTGCTTACATCTCCCAAGTGAATCACTTTCATACTTTGGCTAAAGGCATCGACCACCCTATTTTATTTTCCTTTGATATGTTTGATTTCAAAATCAAACTCACTAAGGAGATACATCCATCTAGATTGTCTAGCATTAAGTTTTGGTTGATCAAATAGATATCGCAACCCACTATGGTCTGTCATAAGAACAAATCTCTTACCTAGGAGGTAATGCCTCCACATTTTTAAAGCATGTACTATGACAACCAATTCTAGATCATGGGTCACATAATTGATTTTATGCTCGTTCAATCTTATGGATTCGTAGAAAATTACATGGTCTTCTTGCATAAGGACTCCTCTGAGTTCTTCCTTGCAGGCATTTGTACACACGAGGAAGTTCTTGTTTGGGTCTATAATATTCAACACAAGTGCATTGGTTAGAAGGTATTTCATCTTTTGGAATCTCTCTTCACATTTTGATGTCCAAAGGAGTTTAAATCCCTTTTCCTAAAGGGAGGTGATTCGGAAACCAATCTTGGAAAATCCTTTTATGAACCTCCTATACTATGCTACTAGGCCCAAAAAGGATCTGATATCAGATACATCCTTTGGGGTAGGCCAATCCATAATGGACTTGATCTTTTCAGGATCAACTGCCACTCCTTCTTCAGAAATAACATGGCCTAAGTAATGGACTT
>JZKD02S0560178.1:0-16345 GCA_000966675.3 Picea glauca
TTTTTCACCATTGAAAATAATGTTGATTACTCTTGTGCCTTGTAATAATGTTGACCTATGATTGATTGAGTATTTATATTCTCTTGTGCCATTAGAATAATGATGATATGTGTTTGATTGTGGGACTTATACACCTCATTGTTCCTCAAAACAGTCGCTAGTATTGAGACCTTAAATGGTCAAAATCAATCGGATGAATCCTAGACTTGAGCGTTGCTTATGTGTCTCAGAGGTCCTAACCTTGCAAGGTAGGTTGGGAGGGTATTAACTTTAATGCTTAGTGGCATGGTTGATCATTATTTGTATATTGCTTTAGTAGATCATGATGTATTGATTTTGTCATTATTAATTATGATGATGTGTTCATTAAGTGTGGCTATTAATTATGATGATGTGTTGATTGAGTCATTGTTTATGTGTTGATTTGTGCCACTTTTAATTATGTTAATGCATTACTTATGTATCATTTTAGTTACGATGATGTATCACTTGCCATGTTGTTTATTATGTTGTAGCGAGTTTAATATCCTAATGAAAAATAAGTACATTTACCTTTTATACATCTATAATCATTTTGGTAACGGAGGGGTCATTACATAGTGCCACATATTTTGATCAATACACAAAAAAAAATTCCATGCAATACAATACATATTTTCATAACAGTCGCTACTTCCAAAAGCTATCAATTTCATTATTTATACCAAGGTATTCGGTATTATATCAGTGATAAGAAAATTAACCAAAATCAAATCTATAGGGAAGGATTGAAGGTCAAGACACATGACAAAAATGAAATTGTTGGGTTTAAAAATAGTGTAAATACAACTCTGCCAAAATTGCATAATTTCCAAAGTCGTTGCAATAATAGAGATACGCTAAGAGCTTCTTCTTTCAACATTCAACCACAAATTCTTTTTCCAATAGAATTTAATTTATTCACATAGAAGTAACTAAGAAATTCAAGGATAGTAAGAAACACATTAATGGAAGTTCATTATACATTAATTTGTTACTCAAAAATTTCCAAAACCCAACCCATATAAAAACACATTCTCTCGAATACATGATCCATTCCAAAGATTAAATTCACAACTATATAGACTGATAATTTTTAATAAAAATATGATATGCCAAAAATGGCAGTGATCAAGAAATTTGTACTATGTTTTGCTTATATCAACTAGCAGGCAATGTTCAATTGACAAATTAAAAAGACAACAATTATCTCAGTTTTCTTACTGATATCAAACCAATAAGGAACACAACAATTCAACTTAGAATTACAACACAAATTAAGTTGGATTTCTAAAGATCTTATTATACAATAAAATCTCAATCCAATTACAAATCTCAAATGAAAACATCATAACCAACGACAAAGAATCGAATATGATCTTCAGCAAATGGTGCTGCTTCCTTCCTCTCTCTTTCTAATCACAGATACTTAATTGGTACCTCCCATCCAATGCTAGGGGTACTCTTCTTCCCCCTTAGCCCCCGAGCTCCAAGCTTCCCTCAAAAGGTAGAGCCACCACTCTATATCAATCTTGGTATCCAAAATCTCACAAGTAAAACCAATCAAAATGATTTTGGCAGCATAAATTTACCAATAACCAGTGTGGTCCATTTCCCATATCAATAATTTTTTTTTTTACGTTGGCTAAACGTTCTACCTTTTGGGTTTTTTGGCGGGAATCTGGTGATGTAAATTTGGAAAAAAAATGTTATTTTATGTTGTTTAAATTTCATTTTTCAATGCATAAATGGATTTATCCTATTGAAAAAAACTTGGGGAACCCATATTATACAAACTTAGCCACTCAAATCTACATATCCAACCATTCATCAGTGGATTTCGAGAAAAATAAAATGGAAAAGTTGTTGAAAAACAACCAAAAGGTAGAACATTTAGACTACTTCTTTCTTTTATAGAATTTTCCTCACTAACACATGTCCACATGCACAATTAATTAACTTTTTAATTAAATGAATTTAGTATTATTCACCCACACACTTGGCACACTCTCCCTAAGTTGCACAAGTAATTACCAATTTTATTTTAAATAAAAGTAAATTTCCCTCACATTTCCCAAATGTGTTCCATAAATCGCTCTTAGTTGTCTCTTTATTCCCCATATTTTCATTTAATGGATGGCTCCTTACTAAATTTTAGTTTGAGTTAAAATATGAGTCTTCTTCTAGTTAGACTAGTGGTAGCTAGACTCTAGATACCATTCTAGGTGTACACCTATTCTCTCATACTTTATTTCTTTCTAATTTTAAAATTCCATTTTAGTATTTTCTTGCACACATTTGCATTATATCAAATCTTTAGATTTATCTCACTTTTTCCTTAGATTGATTTATCTCTAATATTTTATTTTATTTAATATTTTATTTTAGTCCCGTAACTAAACTTAGACTTAGGCTTTGTCTTAGAATAGACTTAGACTTTTATGGGGATTTATAATTAATAAAATTTCTCATTAATTAACTATTTTAAATCCAACAATGTCAAATCAATTCATTGTCTTCTAGGCCACCTAGATTCATTGACTCAATTTTTTAAATTACGCGAAGTGCCCTTCAAGAATCTGTCCCATGCTCCAAGGGTGTCAGTCTCCTTTTTGGATGGTTTTGGTAGTTTTTCCAACCCTTGGAGTCAACACTCCACTCGGTCGACCTTGTGAGAGACTAAGGGCTTCTAAGAAATAAGGACTCTGCCTTATTGCACGCCCCTTAGAAATATTTGTGAGCAATTGTCTCAGTCTTCCATCACGACATCGTGGATCTCTCGAACTAGGTAATCGTTAACCTACAATTCAACCCATGACAAGAGTATTAGTAGGTTGTGTCATGGAATTTGCTACACCTCTCCCTCAATATCTAGTTTTTCTTTGCATGGCCCCTTTCCTTCTTATGTGAGTTAGATTAGAAAGAATTTGTCATCCTGCATCCATTGAAAAAATATTGTCAATGATCCATATAAAAAATCATACTATAATCAATCATATGTCTATTATTGGATAAATCGGTAGGTGCAGACACTAACTCATCTCCCTAGATCCACCTAGATCTAGAACAAAACACACCAGAACATGGTGCTTTCCTTAAGTTTTAGATATTGAATTTACTAACTAAAGAGGGATAGGTGACATACCATTTAAACGTTGCTTCCTCTCGCCATAGACATCCTAGCTCCATTCTAATGCTCATACAATGATGAACCTGCAAAAGAACATAACCAACCAAAGTGATAGCAATAACATAAACTCAATATAAACCTATGTATGTGATCAAGGAATCATACAATAAAACAAAACAAGATTTATAAGAAAGAATCATATTACTGTATCATATTAAATGTGAAAGAGAGATTACAAGTGTGGCCTTGATGTCATAAGGTCCCTTCCAACTATCATTTTCTCCCCACACACTTCCACTCCAAGAATTTTGAGAGCATAGATATGATAATATTCACAATCTATCTTGACAAAGTGGCTCATCTAGCCAACCTAACAATCTCCAAAGATCAATCCAATCCAAGCTCCAAACTCAAAAGCTAACTTTCTCCATGAGAGCTCCTCTCCTTTTATAAGTTGAAGAGGATAAGATGAGAAGGTTAGGATGATCCCACTAAATCATGAAAGTGATTGAGATCCAAACCATTCAGATGCCACCTCACCATGGAAGTTTCTCCTTCTAGAAGCATCGAGAAGATGCTTGTTTTTCCCGTGTATGAGCATTTTCGCACCCTGCATATATAAAAAACTACGAACACTTCGCGACCTAGGTATGGTGCAGCCTGCGAAAATCAGGCATTTTCACACCCTGCCTATATAGCAACCTATGAACATCCTCTTTAATAGGGTTTTTACAAAGGAGAATGAAACTTCTTTTCTTAGGAAAAGTTCTTCTCCCTTCTTTTTTCAAGAACTCAGGCCGCTAACCCCTCTGAAGATAATAAATAGGTTTACATCATTAACGATCATAGGGATGACAAAAATAATGTGTAACAGAGAGCCCCCCAAAGTATGAAGTTAGAACGTGAGTGATAGCTGGCATACTTTGTCGAGTGTGTGTAGGGAACAAGGAACACATCGGTCGAAAACCTGCCAACAAACAAGGAAATATAGTACAATAATATATCATCACTAAGGTAGGCATTCATGACTCAAAGCATAAATGTTGACATGCGAATATCCATGTCAAGTAAGACAAGTCATGGCCACCAAACATACACTATGGATCCATGCTGATATGACTCAAATATGAACATAGCCACCAAAAATACACTATGGATCTATGTGTTAAAGACTCGAATTTGAACATATCCACCAGACATATGCAAAGAGATGAAGATGCAATATTTTCATTTCGATGAAAGCTATGCTACGAGCAGGAGAAAACATTTATCATTACTAGATGCACAATGTCCCAAAATTGATTAAACTCATCAATATAAAGATTCTTAAGAAATGAGAAAAAGAGACTGTACACCAATGCATGATTCATGCCCCCCCCAGCCATGAGGGGGAAATGTTTTCAGAATTTAAGACCAAAAATGCCAAGAATCATGCAATTTCGCTACTTCAAATGAAAGGATGCCCCCAATCTAATATAAAGAAAGAAATTAAATCTTTTTGTTTCAAAATTTTCACTAGAAGCAATAATGAACTTTCTAAAAACAAAGAAACCCAAACCAAAAGTTTTCTTTTAAAGAGAACTATTCAGAAGAAATCTGATCTTTCTCTAAACAATTCTAAAGAAAACGCAGGCTTTGGAATTGAAAGACACTCAAAGAAAGAGACTAATCCTTCAAAACCAAACAAAGCAAAGATGGATAAAAGCAACTCAAAGCATGTCAAGCAGACTATAAACAAATCAATATAGGCTCCAAAAGTTCAATCCAGTTCATCAAAGAAAAACTGGGCATCAAAAGATAACAAGACCCAATCCAAAAAAAAAATTACAAACAAGTTCGCAGCCTAGTAGTGAGGTGTAGTGTGAAAATTAGGCATTTTTGCAGTCTAGACATAGGTAGGGTGCGAGAAGGTCCCACTGGACTAAATAGTAGGGTGCAAAAATCAAGGTTTTTCGCAGTTCATATACAGGTGAAGTGCGGGAATGTTTTTAATCAAAAGGAATTTGGAAAAAAGACAAAGATTCTAAGTGAACTTCAAGATCTAGAGAGTCTGGATGGATCTCCCATGGACTCAGAGACCAGAAAACAAGCAATCAAATCAAGGGAAAACTAAACTAACTAGGAAACAATATGTTCCCTAGTGGAGTCACCAATTTTGTTATTGGATAAATCGGTAGGTGCAGACACTAACTGATCTCCCTAGATCCACCTAGATCTAGAAAAAAACACACTAGAACATGGCTCTTTCCTTAAGTTTTAGATATTGAATTTACTAACTAAAGAGGGATAGGTGACATACAGTTTAAACATCTCTTCCTCTCGCCATCGCCATCCTAGATCCATTCCAATGCTCATACAATGATGAACCTGCAAAAGAACGCAACCAACCAAAGTGATAGTAATAGCATAAAATCAATATAAACCTATGTATGTGATCAAGGAATCATACAATAAAACACAACAAGATTTATAGGAAAGAATCATATTATTGTATCATATTAAATGTGAAAGAGAGATTACAACTGTGGCCTTGATGTCATAAGGTCCTTTCCAACCGTGCTTTGTTCCCCACACACTTCCACTCCAAGAATTCTAAGAGCATGGATCTGATAATATTCACAATCTATCTTGACAAAGTGGCTCATCTAGCCAAGCTAACAATCTCCAAAGCTCAATCCAATCCAAGCTCCAAACTCAAAAGATAACTTTCTCCATGAGAGCTCCTCTCCTTTTATAAGTTGAAGAGGATAAGGTGAGGAGGTTAGAATGATCCCACTAAATCATGAAAGCGAGTAAGATCCAAAACATTTGGATGCCACCTAACCATGGAAGTTTCTCCTTCTAGAAGCATCAAGAAGATGCTCTTTTTTCCCACGTATGAGCATTTTCGCACCCTGCCTATATAGAAACCTGCAAACACTTCACAACCTAGCTATGGTGCAGCCTATGAAAATCAATCATTTTCGCACCTTGCCTATATAGAAACCTACAAACATCCTCTCTAATAGGGTTTTTACAAAGGAGAATGCAACTTATTTTCTCAGGAAAAGTTCTTCTCCCTTCTTTCTTCAGGAACTCAGGCCACTGACCCCTCTGAAGGAAACAGATAGGTTTACATCATTAATGGTCATAGGGATGACAAAAATAATGTGTAACAATGTCACATATGCGTAAAATGAAATACTCAAACCAAATAAAATTCACTCCCTAACTCAATCGAGATTCCAAGGAGTTCCATTGATGCCATCGACATCCAAAATCTGTCAATTGTCTCGCACACTCAGGGAAACCTCGTCAGTAACATATGTCAATACATATATCAAGTAACAATATATCACAACCCATGAACATCATCATGGAAAATACATAGTCGAAACAAGTAACATTGTACTATAACTGGATCACTTGCACACAAGTTTCCTCAAAGAATAATTCGATAACATGTGCCTAGTGGAGCAGGATGTTACATACACCCCCTCTTGTTTTAAACTTCGTCCCAAAGTTTCACAGTATATAAAATGCAGTAAATAAAATTATCTGACAATATCTATATGTCTAATCTATCAAAACATTAAGGAAATTGTTGGCGCATATCATATGCGTCCTCCTAGGTAGTCGAGTGTGGACTATAATTTTCCCACTATACCTTGACTTGATTGACTATTCAACTTTGTAGTTGTCGAACGTGATGGTCCAGAATATGGGTTGTCTCCACCATGTCAGCACCCTCATCCGACACCTGTAAAAAACTCATGTCAATCACATGTGTAGGATCACTAACATAATGTCTCAAAACAGATACATGAAAAACATCGTGCATGCGCCTCAAAGAATCAGGAAAGGCTAGTCAACAAGTCATGGGTCCTTTCTTTTCCACAACTTTGAAAGGTCCCACAAACCTAGGAAAGAGTTTATCCCCCTTTCCAAACTTTATCAAACTCTTGTACAGTTTCACCCGCAAGACAACTCGATCGTCAACATCATAATTGTGGTCAATCCGATGTGCATCAACATAACTTGTTTGTCGATCTTACGGTTCTTTAATCCCTTGTATTATCAATTGCATATGTTCTTCCATTTCTTGGATCACTTCCGGTCCTAACGAGACCCTATCCTCAAGTCGATCCCAACTCAATGGCATATAACATGGTCGCTCGTAAAGAAACTCAAATGGTGCTATCTTAATGGTACTTTGATAATTGTTGTTGTACGCAAACTCTACTAGTGGAAAGAAATCATTTATGTTTTTCCATTACATACATACACAACATATCTTCCAAAATTTGGTTCGTTCTTTCTGTCTGCTCATCTATCTCAGGGTGATATGTTGTACTAAAGTTCAGTTGTTTTCCCAAAGCCTTTTGGAAACTGGTCCAAAATCGTTCTATAAACACTGATCCACGATCTGATATGATCCTTCTTGGTACACCATGTAACCTTACATTCTCATTGAAAAAAAATATAGCTATGTCTAGCACTTGATAGGTTGTACGTACAGGAATAAAATGTGCACTCTTCATCAGAGTGTCAACTACCACAAAAATCAAGTCATGTCTCCTTTCCTTCAGTGGAAATCCAACTATAAAGTCCATCAAAATGACCTCCCATTTTTATTCTAGAATGACGTGTCACTGTAGTAATCCTGTCAGATGTCTATGTTCATCTTTCACTTGCTCACATTCTAGACATCTTTTCATGTAACTAACTATGCATTCTTTCATTTCCTTCCAAAAGAATAAGGGCTTAAGGTCTTCCTTCATCTTTGTGACTCCTGGATGAGCCATGTACACTTCTCTATGAGCTTCTCTTAAGATCAAATTTATCAATTCATCATTAGGCGGTACATAAATCCTTCCGTTAAATCTCAACAATCCATCATTGTCTAAAGAATAGCCTTCAAATTTTAGTACCATAATGGTATCTTTTCTAATATTTTCCTTAACCTCCTTATACTAGTCATTGTCGGTCTCTATAGTTAGAATATTTTCTCGAAGATTCTTCTGAAGAGGTATTACTGATAATATGCATGGTCTACGACTCAACACATATTCCAATCTTTTCACCATACCTTTTATGTAAGTAATATATAAGTCATATTCGCTAAGTAGTTCTTACCAATTTCTTTGTCATGCATTCAAATTTCTCTCTCTAAAAATATGCTACAATCCACAGTGATATTTCTTTAATTTGAATTTTCATGCAATCAAATAGTGTCTCCAAACTCTCAATTCATATACAATTGCCAATAAATCCAAGTCATGTGTTTCATATTTCTCCTCATGCTTTCTCATTTTCCTTGAAATGTAAGCGATCACTCGACCGTCTTGCCTCAATACTATGCCTAAAAATTCCTTGGATACGTCCATGCATACCAAGAATTCCTTTTCCATGTCGAGGAATTTCAGTATCGTCTTTGTCGTCGACAACTCTTTGAGCCTCTGAAATGATTCCTCACATTTCTCGGTCCACACAAACTTCTTTTTTTTCTTCTTCAATTCCATGATCAGATTTGATATCTTCGAAAAACCTTCAATGAATTGTTGGTAATATCCTGCTAAACCCATAAAGTTGTGTACTTATTGTACATTCGTCAGTACAGGCCATTCCATAATAGCCTCTACTTGTGTTGGATCCACAACGATACCTTCACCATATATGATATGCCCTAAGTAATGAATCTTTGATTGGTATAAAGAACATTTCGACAGTTTCCCATATAATTTGTTTTCTCGTAAACACTGTAGTACCAATCTTAAATGTTCATCATGTTATTCTTTATTATGAGAATAAATCAGTATGTCATAAATAAATACTTGAACAAACTTTTCCAAGTAGTCATGGAACACCCCATTCATCAAGCCCATGAATATCCCAGGGGCATTCATCAATCCGAACGGTAAAACTGTAAACTCGTAGTGTTTGAACCTCATCTTAAAAGCGGTATTAGAGATATCTTACTCTTTAATATATAACTGGTGATATCCTAATCTAGAGTCAATCTTCGAAAACATCATTGCTCCTTTCATCGGATCAAACAAATCACTTATTCTTGGCAATAGATACTAGTACTTGATCGTATCTTTGTTCAATTGACAGTAATCAATATAAAGTCTCCATGATCCATCCTTATTTCTTACAAAAATAACTGGCACACCCCAAGGCGATACACTTGGACGTATGAGTCCCAAGTCTAATAATTCCTTCAATTTCATTTTCAACTTCTGTAATTTAGGCATTGACATCTGATAAGTCCTTGTTTTTATCGGTTCAGTTCCAGGTTTCAATTTGATTGTAAAATCCAACTCTCTTTCGGGTGGAAAACCTGGTAACTCTTCTGGAAACACATCTGCAAAATCTTGTACTATAGGAAGGTTTTTTAATCCTTTTGCCTCTTCATTTTCATTTAGAACTAAGATTGCATATAACTTACATCCTTTTCACATTCTCTTATGTAGTTGGAGGGATGAAATAAACCTCAAGAACACTCCCTAGTTTCTTCCTACAATCACTCTTCTTCATCCCAAATCATATGTCAAACTTAACAGTTTCGTTGTACAATTGAGTATCACGTCATGTGATTCCAAGAAGTCCATACTGATCATTATATCATAAGATCCTAATATAGTGAAATATATGTTATCCTTCATTACAAAATCTCCCAAGTTAATGCTACAGTTCATAACCTTTCCTCCAGTCTTTTGTTTGGCACTCGAAGCCATTTCTACGTATCTTAACTCATCTTGCTTGACTGCTTTTACCTTAATTCTCTTTAGTGATACACTAGAAATAAATATCTATGTAGTACCTAGATCTATCATAATACTAAAGGTTTGATCGAAAATCATACCTGACATCTTGAGCACAGTGGACTGGTGCTCGGCCTGGCAGTTGTTCACTGCTACATGAATCCTGTGTGCCTTGCCCAAATCTCCAACCATAGTGTGTCATGTTGATCCGACCTCTTTGGCCTTCTCAATTGGATAGTCCACTAGTAATGTGGCTCTCTACATGTCCAACATTTGGTCTTCGGCCCAGTACTCCTAGTCCCCGAAATAGAATTTGTTGGCCTACCAGTCTGAGATCCTAGTATGTTCTGCTAAACATGCCTAAACTTCTAATGTTGTGGGCGACGTTGTTGTTGATGTAGTGTTTATCTGTAAGGATTCCTATGATGAGGTGTATGTCATCGTGGTGTCATGAACATAGGTCCTCTAGGAGTATCTTGATGCCCTGATGCCTATCTAGCGGGAGTCTAATTTTGCTGCGCTCTTGATGTCGTATGTCTAGTCGATCTTGCAGAATTCCTTCCCTAACCTCTACTGGTCAACTCTTCCTTAATTATGAGGGCCTTCTGGACTACATCATGCAATGTCTGAGGCATTAGGATCCATAATTTTGCATGAATGTTGAAGTTAATATTGTACACAAACTTGTTGACCTTTAACTTCTTTGTATTCAAATGTGGAGCATACCTAACTAGCTCCATGAATCTGGCCTCATACTCTGGTATCATATGACCACTCTATCATAATTCATTGAACTCATTAAGTTGACGCTCAATGAACTCCTCCAACAAATACTTCTCCCAGAACCTTTCCTTGAATAGTTCCCATGACACGTCTTCGACTACCATGTCTAGTTGAGGTAGGAGAATCTTCCACCATATAAGAGAACCCACCTTCAGCTGAAATACTGCCATGCAAAATTTCATGTTGGAGGTGTAGTCACGAAGTGTGAAGCACATCACAATGTTCTCCAACCATGCCTCGATGAATAAGTCGTCTGTGGAACCCATGAACTTGGGAAACTTCACCTTCTTGAGTTCTCTATGAATGTTACCACTACCAACTAGAGTGTGTTTTGAAGCCTCACTAGGTACAGATGCCATGACATCACCTCTATCCAGTTGGTTAATCAAGGCCTCTGACATCCTCTGAAAGGATCTCATCAAACCAACCACATCTCCCAAAGCAACCTTCTCCTACTCAATGATTTGTTCTTCTCCTTGGGTGTTAGACCCCTTGGTGTGGATGCTACTAAAGGTGTCACACCTCTTCCCCTAGCACCATGTTGTCTACCTCCATGGCGTCCTCTAACCATGATTACCTACATGGAAAATTTTAAAAATTAAATTAGTGATAATTTTTTAATCAAATTTTTAATACAGTGGAAGGTGTAACGATCAAAATTCGTAGGGTTGAACCCTCTATGATACAATATGTAATGACCCCTCTGTTACGAAAAAAATTAGTGGTTACAAAAAGAGGTAAATATATATATTTTTTAATCAAACAACTTTACGACATGTTACATGCGTCACAACATAAGTTAACAACCACTAAATCAATCTCATCATAATCAACTGAAAGCAACATCACTATTATCTAATCAACATATATCAAGTGATAACATAAGGGAACTACTCGCACAACCTATCCTTCACGGTTAGGACCTCCAAGACACATAAGCAACGCTCAAGTCTAGGATTCATCCAATTTATTTTCACCACTTAAGGTCTCGGGACTGGCGACTGTTCTGAGGAACAAGGAGGTATCTAAATCTCATTAATCCAATCATAATTGAAATCAGCTAGATTTATCAACCATACTTAATCATCAATTATTCATGGTGCAACATGATATTGTACTATTCTTATCAATCTTCAAGCAACAATTGAGTGTAAATGAGTAAGAGGCTATTACATAAAGAATAATAACCCAAAGAGCATAAGTAAAATCTTAGTCTCATGTAGCTCAACTATGCATCTTCATATTAAGGAATATCTTTTAAGAATATATAAGGAATTTAAAGGCTAAAATTATATATTCATTTATAAGAAACCACAAGAAGATCAATCTTCTTAAGCAATACAATAAATTTAGATGCTACTTTACATTATGTATCCAACTTATAAAACTAATAAAAATCAATTATAATTATAAATTAATAAGAAGTCTATTGCTTGCATATCCATTTTAAAAGAGCTAAGAGGTTCAATCATAATAAGCAATATGGAAAGATTCCAAGACTACCTTATGTTTCCATTGCAAAGAAATATAGGAAGTTCAAACCCATAATTAAGAATTAGATAAGATCATTTATATGCTATCTTGCATATCCATATATAAGGATAATTGAAGAATATCAAGTTTTATTTAAACAATAAAAATAAATAACCCAATGTTGACTTATAAATCTAATTAAAAGAACTAAAGGAAGACCCATCAATAATATAAGAATCCAATGTCAACTTACAATTCCATTCAAAGGTATTAAGGAAGAACAAATCTCACTTCAAACCATATATAAAAATGCAAATGCTATCTTAAAAATTCATTAAAAGAGTTAAGGGAAGACCAATCTTATGTTTAACAATTAAAAGATAATCAGATGTTAAATTATATCTCTATAGTAAAGGAACAAAAGAAGGATCTCAGGAATTTATCCCATCCCTTGATTTGGTGTGCAGAACAACCCGACATTTGTTCCATACCTTAATCCGACCCTCAATCCATACCTTAATCCGGCCCTCAATCCGACACTTAATCTGGTCCTGGATCGGGCACTAATTTATGATAATTTAAATTAATTTCAAGTGCAACAAAAATGATCTTTATTAATTGTATAGCCTTAGAGGAAGGGACAATAAATTTTGATACAGGGCTTATCAATAAGTGGCAGTGGTAGTTAATAGGTGAGTGAATGTGTATATTCCAATCCAATCAAACAATTACAAAAATCACCCTTCTTGGTGTTAAGTCTACGAATTTTACCTTTGTTTTAAAATGAGGAAAATCAACACAAAAATAGTTAACTGGAAATGGGAAAACCAGACACGAACAGGTTAAATAACATTATTATTTTCAAGAGAGATATTTCCATACAGAGCCTAATCCAACCCTGGATCTGACCCCTATTCCGGCCCCTGGTCTGACCCTTGAAACAGAACTAAATTATAATAAATTCAAATTAAAATCACAAGCAATGAAAACGAATTCAGTGATGATTAAACTTTAAAGAAAGGACAGTAAATAATTGCAGAGACAGTCAAGAAGTAAATCTATGGTTATAGCCCCCAATTTCATTCTCGAATTAAATCCTAACAAAATAAAAGAATTTCCCAGATTACAATTAAGGATGCAGCGGATTCTAAAATTAAAAAATTTTGGTTGTTCAATAAATTGTCAACAATCATACGGGAATTCTACATATGAGGCGGTTAAAGTAAGAACATGCTGCCAAAAGTTTTGATCAATACACAAAAAAAAATTCCATGCAATACAATACAAATTTGTATAATAGTCACTACTTCCAGAAGCTATCAAATTTATTATTCATACCAAGGTATTCAATATTATATCAGTGATAAGAAAACTAACCAAAATAAAATCGATAGGGAATGATCAAAGGTCAATACACATGACAAAAATGATTAATTTGGGTTTAAAAATGGAGTAAATATAGATCTGCAAAAATTGCATAATTTCCAAAGTCGTTACAATAATAGAGATACACTGAGAGATTCTTCTTTCAACAATCAACCACAAATTCATTTTCCAATTGAATTTAATTTACTCACATAGAAGCAACTAAGGAATTCAAGGATAGTAAGAAACACATTAATGGAAGTTCATTATACATGAATTTATTACTCAGAAATTTCCAAAACCCAACCTATATAGAAAGGAATTATCTCGAATACATGATCCATTCCAAAGGGTAAATTTGCAAATATATGGACTGATAATTTTTAATAAACATATGATATGCCAACAATGGAAGTGATCAAGAAATTTGTACTCCATTTTTCTTATATCAACTAGCAACCAATGTTCATTTGAGAAATTAAAAGGACAACAATTATCAAAGTTTTCTTCTAGATCTCAAACCAATAAGGAAACTACAAATTCAACTTACAATTACAACACAAATTAAGTTGGATTTAAAAATCTCTTATTATACAATAAAATCTTAATGAAATTACAAATCTCAAATGAAAATACCATAACCGACGACGAAGAATCGAAGATGCTCTTTAGCAAATGGAGCTCATTCCTTCCTCCTGCTTCCTAATCATGGAGACTTCATCGGTACCTCCTAGCCAATGCTAGGGGTAATATTATTCCCCCTAGCCCTCTGAGCTGCAAAGGATCCACGCACAAACAAACCATAAATATTATAGCTCTAAGCTTCCCTCGCAAGATAGATACACCACTCTATATCAATCTTGGTATCCCAACTCTCACAAGTAAAACCAGTCAAAGTGATTTTGGCAGCATAACTTTACCAATAACCAATGTGATCCATTTTCCATTTCAACCATTTGTTTTATAGAATTTTTCTCACTCAAACATGTCCACATGCACAATTAATTAAATTTTTAATTAAATAAATTTAGGATTATTCATCGTCACACTTGGAACACTCTCCCCAAGTTGCACAAGTAATTACCAACTTTATTTTAAATACAATTAAATTTACCTCACATTTCCCAAATGTGTTCCTTAAATCACTCTAAGTTGTCTCTTTATTACCCAAATTCTCATTTAATGACTAACTCCTTACGAAATATTAGTTTGAGTTAAAATAGGAGTCTTCTTCTAGTTAGATTAGTGGTAGCTAGACTCTAGATACCATTCTATGTGTACACCTATTATCTCATACTTTATTTCTTTCTTATTTTCAAATTCCATTTTAGTATTTTCTTGCACACATGTGCATTATATCAAATATTTAGATTTATCTCACTTTTTATTTAGATTGATTTGTCTCCAATATTTTATTTTATTTAATATTTTATTTTAGTCCCCTAACTAAACATAGACTTACGATTTGTCTTAGAATAGGCTTAGAATTTTATGGGGATTTATAATTAATAAGATTACTCATTAATTAATTATTTTAAATCCGACAATGTCAAATCAATTCATTGTTTTCTAGTTCACCTAGATTCATTTACTCAAGTTTTTAAATTACGTGATGTGCCCTTAAACATGCACTCTCATGCTCCAAAGATGCCACTCGCAATTTTGGCTAGTTTTGGTAGTTTTTCCAACCCTTAGAGTCAACACTCCACTCGGTCGACCTTGTGAGAGACTAAGGGCTTCTAAGCAATAAGAACTCTGCCTTATTACACACCAAAAGTTATGTGGGCCCCGATGGCTAAATTGGTACCTCAACTTCCCGGGGTCATAACTTTTACATACGACCTTCGTTTTAGGTGTGTTATATCCCGTTGGAAAGGTATTTTCAATAAATACACATTAATCCATGAAAATCTTAATCTGTCTACAGTTTGACTATGAAAATCCAAAAAAACATTGTTGAGGGCCCCAAAATAGACCTGGAAATATAGAAAGATGTACTGACATGAAAATTTCCAAATCAAGTCAGTTGGATTAGGTGGATGACCACCAATATCCACCTAGAAGTTGTGTAGGGATTCAAATAGCCTCGACAATGTAGAACTCACAATTACAAAGAATTACAAAAGAACATGTTGAACTAAAAATTGTCAAGGGGAGCTAATTGGAATTGGTGGGTGGCCACCAATATCCACCTAGATCATTCCTCCCCCCTTAGGAAGAAATGGTCTCCATTGCGTTGAGTGCCCCCATCAGTCGACACTAGTAAATTTGGGTCATTTTGTGACAGCCATTTCGATGCTCTTGCGATGTTACGTCATGGAGATTGTGATGAATCTTGGGCCCCTCAAATGTTGCTTCACGTGTCGTGGAAAGTGAGACGAATTTGGGATAACATTGCAAGAGAAATGACCCAAAACATTTGTCGCAATAGAGACAACATATGGTGGTCATCACAAGAGAGACAACCTACGGTGCTCATCACATGAGAGACGACCAACGGTGATCATCGCAAGAACGACAACCAAGGAAGCTTGTCACAAGAGAGACGACCAGAGTAGTTCTTGTGAAGAACTATTCAAGCATAAGGTATCGTTGATGATAATGATATTTTGTCGGTCTTGCGACGACCCTAGTATTTTTTTCAAAGAACTATCAATATTATCGACAATCCCCTTTGTTACAATAGAAATAAACTATCCTAGTTTTTTTATGAACAATTTTTCTCGAGAGCGATGAAGTGTCAATAATTGCAACGAACTATCAATACTATCGACAATCTTATTTGTCTCAAGAGCGACACAATATATCTATCTTAATATATATATATATA
>JZKD02S0560200.1:0-16345 GCA_000966675.3 Picea glauca
CCCTAAATGACTATTTTCTGCATTCTGGGATATTTCATCGTCGGAAATTGACGAAAGGTGGCTCAATAGGTGCGCCCTGGCTAGCTCTCTAATGGATCGAAAGGAATCGGCAAAATACTGAACTATCTCAAGCGGCCACACAAACCCTCTCTCTAACCCTTGCTCCCTCACTGGCTGAGCTGCGCAATCACTGAACTGGATACCTGTAATGCACGATGAAATTCCTGGATGGTATCGTCGATAGGCTAGGGTTTGTCTGTCAACACCGAAACCGATCAATGGTGGTGGTTTCCTCCAAAAATCCACAAAACAACAAGGGGGTCGATTTCCTTGTCCTTTGCAAATATCTCAACATCAAATCATAACATAATTATGAATTAGGTTTCTTTACCCTTCCTTTATAGCTTCCCGAAACCCTAATTCATCGTTGACCTTTTCCCTCCAAGTGACTTTTACTTTATTTTATTATTCCTTGATTAAATCAGTTAATTAATTAATTAATTTACCATTTTACCTCTAAAAAGTGATTTATCCATCCTTATGGCTTCTTCGACCACTGAAAATCACTTCTCATCATCTTATCCTATACTTCTCTTTCTCCTGATTCTGATGAGCTATTACACTAAGAGGTTTCTTCAAGTAATATGCCGATTTTGGCCTTCTTAGTGAATTTAATGAAGATATGATCCATAATAACTCAAAATTACGGAAATTGCCGGAATGCAACGAAACCAAAGCCAAGCTATGCAGAATGGATCCTGATGATGAATGATGCAAGTCAGGCTCAATAAAACACCTCAATATCTCCCGAACTCTCTTTTACCCCTATCTGGCTACTCTGGTAGGCATAACACTCTGTAATGTTATAATGTCCCAAAATGGGGACATTACAGTCATCCCTACTGGAATATTGCTTGTCCTCGAGCAATAACTGAATCCAACTACATATGATACCGGGGTCCCATATCCACCTATGTGACACAAGGTAGACTCCCCTCAAGATGTGGCCTCTCCAATTGCTCGCCACGCATGACACTCACATGCTCCTAATGAGTAGAATGATCAATGGCCAAAGAATCTCAGTCAACTCCCCGAGCAACCACTCTACTCGAAACTCAACTCCATGAAACGTTGAACTACCAAACACTCCAATCCCTGGATCCCATATCAGAATGTGCACTGCAATACCTCGTGAAATATAGTCCTGTATCATATCAATACCATGAGTCTCCTGCAAATAACACGCGGTCTCAACCCGAAATGAGTCTATCCTCCAAGACTGTACCAACCCCAACATGACCTCCACCGACTGAACATGTTGCTGCCATAGTGAGGTACTACAAGACCTGAACAAATCACCAACAAGTGACGTGCTCCCCCCAATACTGAAGCTCACTAGAAAGTCAAAGTGACTTCCCCCTGCAAAGATCCACTCACCTCCATCTGTAAATGAAATGCCCTGCCTTGTAATCCCAGGTTCCCATGCTAGCCTCTGACAGGGACCGTCACGCGGATGTTGCACTACTCTAATCATGACTGTCTACTCAAAGTATACATACTGGATCCCCCCCTCCTGGATCCTCATGTTGAAATACCTGTGAAAACTGGGCCTGCTGTCAAGAAGCTGAACCTGTAAAGGTATATCTGTGGAATCAACATCTGCCCAACCACCTCCATACTCGATCATGAGTATCAATAGGGAGAACTTGTCTCGCACATAGAACAAGTCCCTGCAAACCCTCTTAAAACCATCCGAGAGTGAAGTATGTTGCTCTCTGGCGCAACCTGGGCCATCATAAGATGAAACAACCCACTAACCAAATGGACTCCCGGATCCCATTGCAAAATGGGAAGTTCATGACTTCCAATCCCCACTAATTGCTCATGTGTCATACTGATAACTGTAGAAATCCCTCCATCCTCATCCCAATGAGAATTTGAATCTGTGTCACCCTTTGAGATCTCTGTTATCCCATGGCCTAAGATGCTCACTATCACGCCCAAGGTCTCAACTTTCTGTCTCTGATGATCCACCCCTATCCTGCTGTATGCAATAAAGACACTCCTGTCAGGTGGTCTCGGCCTACCAACTCTCCATGTCCCCTGCCATTGTCTATCTCTCCCAATGTTGCTGTCAATGATGAAAGCATTGGGAAAAGCTAACTAAAACATCTGTAACCGACTGTAGGACTGGAAAGTATCATATGCTTTGGTCAATCCCCAGGATTGGGCCAAAAGCTCATCCACTAGCACCCATGGTGAATAATCGTCTAAACTCCAACTATCAGGTACAACAGTAGATAACTCCACAAACTGCTAGTGAATCACTCTCCCTCCATCATCATTCATATAGCTGCTGCTACTGTGAAGGTGATCTCCCAGAACTATGTGTTGCTGCAAGGGAGAGGAGTCTCCATGCTCCACTAAGTGTGTCTCCTCCCTGCAATCCAATGCATCCCCCTGAATCCCACTGTACATCTCTCTCATCATCATATGTCTAAGGTGTAATGTCGGATCAACCTCTATGTGGATATCAACCAATCCTAGAACACAAATGAAAGTGTCCTCGTAACTGCCCCTGGCTCCAAAATCCTCATGTGATGTGTATGATCGATTATCTCAGAACTACCCATGAATGGTGGCCCCTGTGACACCCGGACATCCTTCAACAATGTAACTGAGGAACATATTTGACTCTCTGTCGAGATAGATGTAGTGTACCTCTGACCAATCTCCTCAAGGAGCTCATCTAATCTGGACTTTGATTCTTGAAGGGTTGTCTGTGTGCCTTCCAAGAATCCTTGTGTGCTTACCAACTCATGAGTGAGTCGGTCCACCTCCAACTTCTGCTCCCTCACGACCCTGCGATACATATCGCCAACCTCCAATAGGTAATCTTTGTACATCAACAAGTACTGGAAGTTGGCCCTCATCATAGTTACTCTTTTCCTGAGAGTATGAAAGTCATCCATGGAAAACCCCCCATCTGAACTATCATGTGCCATCGATGCCCTCCAACAATAATCTGCCACCAATGCGTGTGTATCATCCATGCATCTAGTGGCTTCCATGATCATGTCCTCATTGACTCTCAACTGTCTCGTCCAGTGTCGTGACCCCTGATCACAATCCTGCTGAGGATCTGTAATGTCCCCATTTTGGGACATTATAACATTACAACATTTCAGAGTGTTATGCCTACCCGAGTAGCCAAATAGGGGTGACAGAGAGTTCAGGAGATATTGAGGGGTTTATTTGGGCCCAACTTGTATTGTTCATCATCAGGATCCATTCCGCACAACAAGGCTTTGGTTCCGTTGCATTCCGACGATTTTTCGTAATTTTGAGTTATTATGGATCATATTTTAATTAAATTCACTAAGAAGGTCGTAATGGGCATATTACTTGGAGAAACCTCTTAGTGTAATAGCTCATCGGAATTGGGAGGAAGAGAATTACAGGATAAGATGATGAGAAGTGACTTTTAGTTGCCGGAGAAGCCATCAAGATGGATAAATCACTTTTTAGAGGTTAAATGATTAATTAATTAATTAATTAAGTGATTTAATCAAGGAATAATAAAATAAAGTAAAAGTCACTTGGGGGGAAAAGGTCAACAATGAATTAGGGTTTCAGGAAGCTATAAAGGAAGGGTAAAGCAACCTAATTCATTATGCATTGTTATGATTTGATGTTGAGAGTTCCCAGAGGAGGAAGAGATTCAACTTCTATTGTTTTGTGGATTTCTGGAGGAAACCACCACCATTGATCGATTTCGGTGTTGAGACACACTCTAGCCCATCGGAGATACCATCCAGGTATTTCATCGTGCTATTCAGGAGTATCCAGTTATCAGTGTTGCACAACTCAGCCAGTGGGGGCACATGTTCAGATAGAGGGTTTGTGTAGATGCACGAGATTAGAGCTCGGATTGCAGTTTCCTTCCGATCCAGTGGAGATCCAGCCCGAGCGCATAGATTGCGCCACTTCCAATCAGATTCAGACGATAGAATCTTTTAGAGCGCATTGTTCAACCATTTAGGGTGCGACTCTTTTGGAAGGACAGTTGGGGTTATAGACGGAGCATCAGAGCAGACATGGGGAAACCCTTCTGATCGAGTTCTGCATTTGGCAAGGCGAACGTTTTGAGTCCTATATCAGCCGATTCCGTTGGTGGAATCATTTAGGGCACATCCAAGGAGCCCAGGAGGTGCGCAGACCCCCAGGGGACGAGATCTGGAGCATTAGAGGCCAGATCTGTCATTCGACAGTTACTGGTATCATTCTAGAGGCTAGGGAACTTCTATTGGGACAGTTTCTAGCTCATTCCGATGGATATAACCTTTCGGACGAGTTTTCCAGTTTTTAGCGGTTATCGTGCTTCTCCAGAACCGTCGATTTTGCCAATTTATCCGTGCATGCATAAGATCTGCCTTCATCTTTTGATCACGGGTATTTTATGTTATTTGCATGTATTCCAGTGACGATCCATGAGATCTAACTCAAGACTATCTTTTATATTTCGAGTATTTCATTGTATTTCCATGCTTGAATCTCATAATACATATTATTGGGTAGTTGATGTTCCTTATTTCTGCATGCATCATATATATACTGTTTAAACCATAACATATAACATGCACATGCAACAACCACGAAACATCTCAAGCACATAACTAAAACGCATCCAAAAACCCCCAGAGTATCAGATCTAAAGATAAAACGCATCCAAAAACCCCCAGTGTATCGGATCTGTGAGACAAAACACTAGATCCGTAGTAGATATCCTGATCAGCTGGATCAGGGATATTTCAGGTTCTACCTCATGCCCCTCACTGCTAGTGTCAACAATGGAATCCCCAACAACACACTCCTCAAAAGATAAGGCACTGAACTGCCCACTTTCCACTGTGCCATTGAGTCCTCCTGTATGCCACTGCACACCATCACCAACTGCTACCCCTATCTGAATCGCTCTGTATCTTGTATGGGCAGTTGTATCCTCCTATGCGCTCACTTTGCTAATGTCATATGCACCTGGATCTCATATAGATGTGTCTAGATATGAGGTATGGTCATCCCGACCCATGTAGAGTGCACCCTCATCACTGTGGACTGGTCCTGGAAGTGAGTATCCTATCAAACTGTCAGTCTCCACAATCTGATCTAACAATGGGATCTCCAAAAGAAATGACTCCCTCTCCCCATACTAGTAGGTATGTGTAAGGTCAACTATCTCCAAGTCATGTCTCTCCTCCTGGGTCTGCAGATCCATATGTACTTGGTTTACAATCCTCACATAAGGCTCCTCCACCATATCAGGAATGCCACTGATATCCTCATTTGTCATGGCTATCATAGGTGTCTGAGAAGATAACGAATGTGTCACTGTCATCATAGAAATCTCATCATCCTTCATACACGACTTCCTGGAAGCCATGTCTATACCCAAGGGTTGGTCATCCAACCACCTAATCTCATCACGTTCAAGTGCCCACATATATGAATCCTCACACGTGTCATCACTATGCTGAAGTGTTGAAGCCTCAACATTGCCTGGTAGGGAAGATGAAGAACATGCGTTATCATCATGTCCATCCAACTGTCCTTTAGATGCGCAAGAGTCACTAGCCTCATCTGACTGCTCTAAATAGGCATTTGTGGTTGCATTCTCATGCACCTCCTCATCCTCACTGTCATAGTGTAGCTCAAGAATGTGCACCTTCCCCTTCTTTTGCCCTGATAGTTGGGGTTCATACCTCTCAGGATGCTTGATGGTACAATAATCCTTGAATGACATGTCTGCATGAAATTTCGTGCCAAGCTCCTAATACTGTCTCAAACAATTTGCAAACTCCTCATTAGCTCCATTGATCCCTGTATAGTTTTGAAGGCTTGCCATAGCTTGCCACAACTGTTGTCGCCCCTGTGCAAGCATCCTACGAATATCCCTCAGGCTGTCCTCCATATTTGACCTGAACTTTCCTCCCTACTACTGCATCTGGAGGTATAAGTGCAAGTTATCACCGTTGAATTTTAGTGAACATAATCTGACATAACTCCTCACTGATTTTCCCCATAGGCTGGCAGGAAAGCGAAATTTGATACCACTAAAATATCCCTGATCCACCTGATCTGAATATCTACTGCTAAACTACGGTTTTGCCACTGAAATTTGATACTGTGGGGGGTTTCTGAATGCGTTTGAGTTAATGTGTGAACATCCTTGGTGATTTTCGCATGTGTGTTTCAATTCATTAAGTGTTTTAGCAGAATAAAGATAATGCATGCAAAATAAGGACAACACAACTCACTGATATATATAATGAGGAAAAAGAAGGAAATACAATAATAAGATGGAAGTTGATATACTAATTGTCAGTTAGATCTCATGGATCGTCACTAGAATACAAATCAACTAACAAGAAGTACCCGTGATCAGAAGAATGAATGCTAGTCCGCGAATGCACGGATAGATCGACAAAAAACAGTCTGGGAGCTCNTCTAAGGTGTAATGTCGGATCAACCTCTATGTGGATATCAACCAATCCTAGAACACAAATGAAAGTGTCCTCGTAACTGCCCCTGGCTCCAAAATCCTCATGTGATGTGTATGATCGATTATCTCAGAACTACCCATGAATGGTGGCCCCTGTGACACCCGGACATCCTTCAACAATGTAACTGAGGAACATATTTGACTCTCTGTCGAGATAGATGTAGTGTACCTCTGACCAATCTCCTCAAGGAGCTCATCTAATCTGGACTTTGATTCTTGAAGGGTTGTCTGTGTGCCTTCCAAGAATCCTTGTGTGCTTACCAACTCATGAGTGAGTCGGTCCACCTCCAACTTCTGCTCCCTCACGACCCTGCGATACATATCGCCAACCTCCAATAGGTAATCTTTGTACATCAACAAGTACTGGAAGTTGGCCCTCATCATAGTTACTCTTTTCCTGAGAGTATGAAAGTCATCCATGGAAAACCCCCCATCTGAACTATCATGTGCCATCGATGCCCTCCAACAATAATCTGCCACCAATGCGTGTGTATCATCCATGCATCTAGTGGCTTCCATGATCATGTCCTCATTGACTCTCAACTGTCTCGTCCAGTGTCGTGACCCCTGATCACAATCCTGCTGAGGATCTGTAATGTCCCCATTTTGGGACATTATAACATTACAACATTTCAGAGTGTTATGCCTACCCGAGTAGCCAAATAGGGGTGACAGAGAGTTCAGGAGATATTGAGGGGTTTATTTGGGCCCAACTTGTATTGTTCATCATCAGGATCCATTCCGCACAACAAGGCTTTGGTTCCGTTGCATTCCGACGATTTTTCGTAATTTTGAGTTATTATGGATCATATTTTAATTAAATTCACTAAGAAGGTCGTAATGGGCATATTACTTGGAGAAACCTCTTAGTGTAATAGCTCATCGGAATTGGGAGGAAGAGAATTACAGGATAAGATGATGAGAAGTGACTTTTAGTTGCCGGAGAAGCCATCAAGATGGATAAATCACTTTTTAGAGGTTAAATGATTAATTAATTAATTAATTAAGTGATTTAATCAAGGAATAATAAAATAAAGTAAAAGTCACTTGGGGGGAAAAGGTCAACAATGAATTAGGGTTTCAGGAAGCTATAAAGGAAGGGTAAAGCAACCTAATTCATTATGCATTGTTATGATTTGATGTTGAGAGTTCCCAGAGGAGGAAGAGATTCGACTTCTATTGTTTTGCGGATTTCTGGAGGAAACCACCACCATTGATCGGTTTCGGTGTTGAGACACACTCTAGCCCATCGGAGATACCATCCAGGTATTTCATTGTGCTATTCAGGAGTATCCAGTTATCAGTGTTGCACAACTCAGCCAGTGGGGGCACAAGTTTAGATAGAGGGTTTGTGTAGATGCACGAGATTAGAGCTCGGATTGCAGTTTCCTTCCGATCCAGTTGAGATCCAGCCCGAGCGCATAGATTGCGCCACTTCCAATCAGATTCAGACGATAGAATCTTTTAGAGCGCATTGTTCAGCCATTTAGGGTGCGACTCTTTTGGAAGGACAGTTGGGGTTATAGACGGAGCATCAGAGCAGACATGGGGAAACCCTTCTGACCCAGCTCCGCATTTGGCAAGGCGAACGTTTTGAGTCCTATATCAGCCGATTCCGTTGGTGGAATCATTTAGGGCACATCCAAGGAGCCCAGGAGGTGCGCAGACCCCCAGGGGATGAGATCTGGAGCATTAGAGGCCAGATCTGTCATTCGACAGTTACTGGTATCATTCTAGAGGCTAGGGAACTTCTATTGGGACAGTTTCCAGCTCATTCCGATGGATATAACCTTTCGGACGAGTTTTCCTGTTTTTAGCGGTTATCGTGCTTCTCCAGAACCGTCGATTTTGCCAATTTATCCGTGCATGCATAAGATCTGCCTTCATCTTTTGATCACGGGTATTTTATGTTATTTGCATGTATTCCAGTGACGATCCATGAGATCTAACTCAAGACTATCTTTTATATTTCGAGTATTTCATTGTATTTCCATGCTTGAATCTCATAATACATATTATTGGGTAGTTGATGTTCCTTATTTCTGCATGCATCATATATATACTGTTTAAACCATAACATATAACATGCACATGCAACAACCACGAAACATCTCAAGCACATAACTAAAACGCATCCAAAAACCCCCAGAGTATCAGATCTAAAGATAAAACGCATCCAAAAACCCCCAGTGTATCGGATCTGTGAGACAAAACACTAGATCCGTAGTAGATATCCTGATCAGCTGGATCAGGGATATTTCAGGTTCTACCTCATGCCCCTCACTGCTAGTGTCAACAATGGAATCCCCAACAACACACTCCTCAAAAGATAAGGCACTGAACTGCCCACTTTCCACTGTGCCATTGAGTCCTCCTGTATGCCACTGCACACCATCACCAACTGCTACCCCTATCTGAATCGCTCTGTATCTTGTATGGGCAGTTGTATCCTCCTATGCGCTCACTTTGCTAATGTCATATGCACCTGGATCTCATATAGATGTGTCTAGATATGAGGTATGGTCATCCCGACCCATGTAGAGTGCACCCTCATCACTGTGGACTGGTCCTGGAAGTGAGTATCCTATCAAACTGTCAGTCTCCACAATCTGATCTAACAATGGGATCTCCAAAAGAAATGACTCCCTCTCCCCATACTAGTAGGTATGTGTAAGGTCAACTATCTCCAAGTCATGTCTCTCCTCCTGGGTCTGCAGATCCATATGTACTTGGTTTACAATCCTCACATAAGGCTCCTCCACCATATCAGGAATGCCACTGATATCCTCATTTGTCATGGCTATCATAGGTGTCTGAGAAGATAACGAATGTGTCACTGTCATCATAGAAATCTCATCATCCTTCATACACGACTTCCTGGAAGCCATGTCTATACCCAAGGGTTGGTCATCCAACCACCTAATCTCATCACGTTCAAGTGCCCACATATATGAATCCTCACACGTGTCATCACTATGCTGAAGTGTTGAAGCCTCAACATTGCCTGGTAGGGAAGATGAAGAACATGCGTTATCATCATGTCCATCCAACTGTCCTTTAGATGCGCAAGAGTCACTAGCCTCATCTGACTGCTCTAAATAGGCATTTGTGGTTGCATTCTCATGCACCTCCTCATCCTCACTGTCATAGTGTAGCTCAAGAATGTGCACCTTCCCCTTCTTTTGCCCTGATAGTTGGGGTTCATACCTCTCAGGATGCTTGATGGTACAATAATCCTTGAATGACATGTCTGCATGAAATTTCGTGCCAAGCTCCTAATACTGTCTCAAACAATTTGCAAACTCCTCATTAGCTCCATTGATCCCTGTATAGTTTTGAAGGCTTGCCATAGCTTGCCACAACTGTTGTCGCCCCTGTGCAAGCATCCTACGAATATCCCTCAGGCTGTCCTCCATATTTGACCTGAACTTTCCTCCCTACTACTGCATCTGGAGGTATAAGTGCAAGTTATCACCGTTGAATTTTAGTGAACATAATCTGACATAACTCCTCACTGATTTTCCCCATAGGCTGGCAGGAAAGCGAAATTTGATACCACTAAAATATCCCTGATCCACCTGATCTGAATATCTACTGCTAAACTACGGTTTTGCCACTGAAATTTGATACTGTGGGGGGTTTCTGAATGCGTTTGAGTTAATGTGTGAACATCCTTGGTGATTTTCGCATGTGTGTTTCAATTCATTAAGTGTTTTAGCAGAATAAAGATAATGCATGCAAAATAAGGACAACACAACTCACTGATATATATAATGAGGAAAAAGAAGGAAATACAATAATAAGATGGAAGTTGATATACTAATTGTCAGTTAGATCTCATGGATCGTCACTAGAATACAAATCAACTAACAAGAAGTACCCGTGATCAGAAGAATGAATGCTAGTCCGCGAATGCACGGATAGATCGACAAAAAACAGTCTGGGAGCTCACTCAAAAGAAGCGCCCTGGCCTCTAGGCTGATCTTGATGACTGTCGGACTGAAGATCCGATCTTTGAAGATCCAAATGTCACCCCCTGGGGGTTTGTGCACCTCCTGGGCTGTGGGAGTGTGCCATAGTGATTCCACCGGCAAAATCTTGCGATGTATGACTCGAAACAATCGTCGTGGCCTCCTCTGTAATGGGTTGGAAGGGTATCCTCGGATCTGCTCCAAAATACCCCCTGGAACCCCAAATGTACTTCCTCAAGAGTTGCGCCTTGGCTAGCTCTCTAATGGGTCGGAATGAATCGGAAAAATACTGAGCTGTCTCAAGCGACCACACAAACCCTCTCTCTAACCCTTACGCCCTCACTGGGTGAGCTGCGCAATCATTGAACTGGATACCTGTAATGCACGGTGAAATACCTGGATGGTATCTCCGATAGGCTAGGGTGTGTCTCTCAACACCGAAACTGATCAATGGTGGTGGTTTCCTCCAGAAATCCACAAGACAAGGGGGTTGATTTCCTCCTCCTCTGCAAATATCTCAACATCAAATCATAACATAATTATGAATTAGGTTGCTTTACCCTTCCTTTATAGCTTCCCGAAACCCTAATTCATTGTTGACCTTTTCCCTCCAAGTGACCACGGATGGGAGGAAGATGCCATTACCAGTTGATGGGTCTATCCTCTGACCCTATGTTGATGGACCTTGGGCCCTAGGTAAGTAGGTAGGTCATTTTGCTTTCTTGCATTTGCATTTTGTGTGTTCATCCTAGTGTAGTTGCATTTGCTTTCATATTTTGATTTACATGGTGCTTTATTTGCATTTCTGCATAGTTGTTTACTACATTTGCTTAAATCATATTACATGTTAGTTAGAAGTTTTTGAAAAAATGAAATTTTTTCTTTTTAATGGATAGTTGGATTTTTGAATATTTTATTATATGAATAAAGGGGTGAGTGCGCCACCCTTTGATATCCCAACGTGTTTGTTTAAGTGTGTGTAGGCACAGGTCTTACTAGGAGATGTTGAGGTTCTCATGTACTCTATGACAAACATATGTCCCCAAGTAGGAGCCAGATGCTACCCCCCACAAAACTAGGGGTAACTAAGGAGATGATGTCTCGAGGCCCGCAGGTTGAAGACATGGACTATCGAGAGCCAGATGAGCGGACAGAGCCCCTCCTTACCACACATCATCCATTTGATCGAGCAACAACGTACACCACACCAGCTTGGCCTGTTACCCCCTCACATTAGAGGCAAATAAGGAGATAATGTCTCGAGGCCCACATGTAGCAAACATGGAGTGTCGAGAGCCAAGATGACTAGCAGAGCCCCTGCTATCTTAACTTGCACCATCGGTCATCACCGACAACATAGCAATATCCATCACACCGACCTGGCCCTAGAGGACTGTTATCGCACAGTTTGTAGCTTGGTCAAAAGGCTAGAGGATTGAGGCCAAACTGGCGTAACAGGAACCTTCCCCACCCAATGTCACCTCAATGGGGAGGTTCTTTCTATTTAGGGAGGTTAACCCAGGGGAGACGTCNGTTTTTAGCGGTTATCGTGCTTCTCCAGAACCGTCGATTTTGCCAATTTATCCGTGCATGCATAAGATCTGCCTTCATCTTTTGATCACGGGTATTTTATGTTATTTGCATGTATTCCAGTGACGATCCATGAGATCTAACTCAAGACTATCTTTTATATTTCGAGTATTTCATTGTATTTCCATGCTTGAATCTCATAATACATATTATTGGGTAGTTGATGTTCCTTATTTCTGCATGCATCATATATATACTGTTTAAACCATAACATATAACATGCACATGCAACAACCACGAAACATCTCAAGCACATAACTAAAACGCATCCAAAAACCCCCAGAGTATCAGATCTAAAGATAAAACGCATCCAAAAACCCCCAGTGTATCGGATCTGTGAGACAAAACACTAGATCCGTAGTAGATATCCTGATCAGCTGGATCAGGGATATTTCAGGTTCTACCTCATGCCCCTCACTGCTAGTGTCAACAATGGAATCCCCAACAACACACTCCTCAAAAGATAAGGCACTGAACTGCCCACTTTCCACTGTGCCATTGAGTCCTCCTGTATGCCACTGCACACCATCACCAACTGCTACCCCTATCTGAATCGCTCTGTATCTTGTATGGGCAGTTGTATCCTCCTATGCGCTCACTTTGCTAATGTCATATGCACCTGGATCTCATATAGATGTGTCTAGATATGAGGTATGGTCATCCCGACCCATGTAGAGTGCACCCTCATCACTGTGGACTGGTCCTGGAAGTGAGTATCCTATCAAACTGTCAGTCTCCACAATCTGATCTAACAATGGGATCTCCAAAAGAAATGACTCCCTCTCCCCATACTAGTAGGTATGTGTAAGGTCAACTATCTCCAAGTCATGTCTCTCCTCCTGGGTCTGCAGATCCATATGTACTTGGTTTACAATCCTCACATAAGGCTCCTCCACCATATCAGGAATGCCACTGATATCCTCATTTGTCATGGCTATCATAGGTGTCTGAGAAGATAACGAATGTGTCACTGTCATCATAGAAATCTCATCATCCTTCATACACGACTTCCTGGAAGCCATGTCTATACCCAAGGGTTGGTCATCCAACCACCTAATCTCATCACGTTCAAGTGCCCACATATATGAATCCTCACACGTGTCATCACTATGCTGAAGTGTTGAAGCCTCAACATTGCCTGGTAGGGAAGATGAAGAACATGCGTTATCATCATGTCCATCCAACTGTCCTTTAGATGCGCAAGAGTCACTAGCCTCATCTGACTGCTCTAAATAGGCATTTGTGGTTGCATTCTCATGCACCTCCTCATCCTCACTGTCATAGTGTAGCTCAAGAATGTGCACCTTCCCCTTCTTTTGCCCTGATAGTTGGGGTTCATACCTCTCAGGATGCTTGATGGTACAATAATCCTTGAATGACATGTCTGCATGAAATTTCGTGCCAAGCTCCTAATACTGTCTCAAACAATTTGCAAACTCCTCATTAGCTCCATTGATCCCTGTATAGTTTTGAAGGCTTGCCATAGCTTGCCACAACTGTTGTCGCCCCTGTGCAAGCATCCTACGAATATCCCTCAGGCTGTCCTCCATATTTGACCTGAACTTTCCTCCCTACTACTGCATCTGGAGGTATAAGTGCAAGTTATCACCGTTGAATTTTAGTGAACATAATCTGACATAACTCCTCACTGATTTTCCCCATAGGCTGGCAGGAAAGCGAAATTTGATACCACTAAAATATCCCTGATCCACCTGATCTGAATATCTACTGCTAAACTACGGTTTTGCCACTGAAATTTGATACTGTGGGGGGTTTCTGAATGCGTTTGAGTTAATGTGTGAACATCCTTGGTGATTTTCGCATGTGTGTTTCAATTCATTAAGTGTTTTAGCAGAATAAAGATAATGCATGCAAAATAAGGACAACACAACTCACTGATATATATAATGAGGAAAAAGAAGGAAATACAATAATAAGATGGAAGTTGATATACTAATTGTCAGTTAGATCTCATGGATCGTCACTAGAATACAAATCAACTAACAAGAAGTACCCGTGATCAGAAGAATGAATGCTAGTCCGCGAATGCACGGATAGATCGACAAAAAACAGTCTGGGAGCTCGCTCAAAAGAAGCGCCCTGGCCTCTAGGCTGATCTTGATGACTGTCGGACTGAAGATCTGACCTTTGAAGATCCAAATGTCACCCCCTGGGGGTTTGTGCACCTCTTGGGCTGTGGGAGTGTGCCGTAGTGATTCCACCGGCGAAATCTTGCAATGTATGACTCGAAACAATCGTCGTGGCCTCCTCTGTAATGGGTCGGAAGGGTATCCTCGGATCTGCTCCAGAATACCCCCTGGAACCCCAAATGTACTTCCTCAAGAGTTGCGCCTTGGCTAGCTCTCTAATGGGTCGGAATGAATCGGAAAAATACAGAGCTGTCTCAAGCGACCACACAAACCCTCTCTCTAACCCTTACGCCCTCACTGGGTGAGCTGCGCAATCATTGAACTGGATACCTGTAATGCACGGTGAAATACCTGGATGGTATCTCCGATAGGCTAGGGTGTGTCTCTCAACACCGAAACTGATCAATGGTGGTGGTTTCCTCCAGAAATCCACAAGACAAGGGGGTTGATTTCCTCCTCCTCTGCAAATATCTCAACATCAAATCATAACATAATTATGAATTAGGTTGCTTTACCCTTCCTTTATAGCTTCCCGAAACCCTAATTCATTGTTGACCTTTTCCCTCCAAGTGACCACGGATGGGAGGAAGATGCCATTACCAGTTGATGGGTCTATCCTCTGACCCTATGTTGATGGACCTTGGGCCCTAGGTAAGTAGGTAGGTCATTTTGCTTTCTTGCATTTGCATTTTGTGTGTTCATCCTAGTGTAGTTGCATTTGCTTTCATATTTTGATTTACATGGTGCTTTATTTGCATTTCTGCATAGTTGTTTACTACATTTGCTTAAATCATATTACATGTTAGTTAGAAGTTTTTGAAAAAATGAAATTTTTTCTTTTTAATGGATAGTTGGATTTTTGAATATTTTATTATATGAATAAAGGGGTGAGTGCGCCACCCTTTGATATCCCAACGTGTTTGTTTAAGTGTGTGTAGGCACAGGTCTTACTAGGAGATGTTGAGGTTCTCATGTACTCTATGACAAACATATGTCCCCAAGTAGGAGCCAGATGCTACCCCCCACAAAACTAGGGGTAACTAAGGAGATGATGTCTCGAGGCCCGCAGGTTGAAGACATGGACTATCGAGAGCCAGATGAGCGGACAGAGCCCCTCCTTACCACACATCATCCATTTGATCGAGCAACAACGTACACCACACCAGCTTGGCCTGTTACCCCCTCACATTAGAGGCAAATAAGGAGATAATGTCTCGAGGCCCACATGTAGCAAACATGGAGTGTCGAGAGCCAAGATGACTAGCAGAGCCCCTGCTATCTTAACTTGCACCATCGGTCATCACCGACAACATAGCAATATCCATCACACCGACCTGGCCCTAGAGGACTGTTATCGCACAGTTTGTAGCTTGGTCAAAAGGCTAGAGGATTGAGGCCAAACTGGCGTAACAGGAACCTTCCCCACCCAATGTCACCTCAATGGGGAGGTTCTTTCTATTTAGGGAGGTTAACCCAGGGGAGACGTCCCCGACAACCTGGGGTTTTGAAGAGGCTAAAGTATAAAGATCAAGGCAAAGTTTCCTCCTCACAGGTTACCACCAATGGTCAGATAATCCGACTAATCAGCCAATAAAGAAGTGTATGCCCAAAAGAGAACACTTGCCTGGAACAAGACAATAACAAGATAATATGTATGCAAGCTATATATCAGTGGGTTAGTACTTCATGTAATTATCTGACATTAATATATAAGCAATGAAACAACAGGTATCAATGAGATCAACGTTTTATCAATATACCAATGGAGAAGTATTATTTCATCAATAACTATCGAGATGATGTAATCAACAATGTATCTAATCAACTTTTACTCAATAAATGCTTTCAATCATCATCTAATTGCTTATCATCAAAATTTGCTACGTCAAGATGGAATAACCAACTGTGACATCAGCCTAGTTAGGGTTAGCTTGGTTAGTTAGGGTTTCAAAATTTAAAATTTTGAGAGTTGGTTTGAGCACTATCACTTCAACGTTGTGTGTCTAAGATCAGTGCCTAAGGGTATATGGAGTCATTCAAGGAGAGGACGCAAGGTTGAAGGAGTAATAGGCTAA
>JZKD02S0560233.1:51728-66072 GCA_000966675.3 Picea glauca
CACGATTTGTATGTTATCTATTTCAAGATTTTTTATTGTTTAACTTCTGTTAGTTTTATTCACCTTGTAGCTGAAGGATTATTGCAGAACATGTGATTAGAGCCAGAGACGAACGAATGGAATAGGATTGCAGGACTCCTTCGTGCTACCTTTCACCTATGTTTTTTTTTGAAGGGGCCTTTTTTTTAAAGGGTTATTTAAAGTTTCTCCCTGGAAATTTCAGGATTTTCTAGGTTTTTTGTCTTAAGGGTGGGTAGGCCCTAGAGTCCAAGTTTTGAAACTTGGATCTGATACCAAATATAATTCCCTTTCTCATGGATTCATAGTTAAGCTATACATTTATAATGAAATTGACAAACTATTAGCAAGAATCCAAATTTGTGTTCTATTTGTTTAAACATGACAGTAAATTATAATAGTAATAGTAAGTTATAGCATTTTAATCATTGAAATCACCCCTAATCATTCATAACATAGATTTCAACTTATATATATATATATAACAAAAGTGGAAGTTATAGATTACCTCTTGAAGAAGAAGTTTGTCTTGTTTTTTTGTTTTTTGTTGTTGTTGTTTCATTTTCTTGTTGAAACTACCTGCAATTTCTTCCTCCCATCCATATAGGAACAAAGACTCTCCATATCCCTAGCTCTAGGAATATTTCCTATCCCGCGAGCCCAAAATCCCATCAACAACACTCCACTAGTAAACCAACAAAATTTCCCACAATTTTCTTCCTCATATTTATCCTCCTCTCTCCCCCAATCAAATCCCCCCTCAATGCCCAACTCACCCTTCCTTATCCCTCCATCAATCGAATCCCCCCCTCATAAATTTTACAACTTCCCTTATCCCTTCTCATAAATTTCATACCTACCCCCAAAACAATAAAATATTCCATTCCTCGTTTGTTGCATTACTTAATTCTATTTTTTTTTTATAAAATATCCTTAGCTCAATAATTAATTGCCCTAGATAAATTAATGATTATTATTAATTAATTAATTTTTGATAAATTAATGACTTAATTTAACTTAATTAATTATAGTCATTTAATTAATATAACTGGGTGTTACAACATGATACAATAAATAGTATATAAGCACAAGACTAACTACAACAGTATGTTTTTTTCTACACTTTGGGGCTGTAGGACATTCATAAATAATTCCACTAGGTTCACTCTTTTGCACCTCATTCACGGAGTAGAAGAAATTCTTCCCATCGAGTGTGAAATCCCCACCCTATAAATGGTGGTTTAACTCCCACAAGACACCAATTCTCTTGAACAAAGGTTGATGGCCTTGGAATGTATGGAATAGGATTATTGATCGTCATTACAACAAAATGAAACTACCAAAAAGTTCTCCAATGGAACCTGTGATAGGTAGTTCCATTCTTGTTCATTCAATTAGAGTGAATTGGTTCTAGCATATGATGTTTCCAATAACACCCTAGGCCCAGGAAAGTCTAGTATTCTTTAGTGAGGACCAATCATTGTTAAGAATTGTCTAATCAATGGAGCATACATCCTTACTTACCCAAAGGGTGGTCTCCTCCAATACTCGATCAAGGGATTATACTTGAATAAATTATACCTCTGAACATCCACTTCCTCATAACTACCATCTCTTGTATATTCTTTTTTATGTGAAGTCAATAGATTTCTTTTAATCTTTTTACAAACAACCATCCTAATGGATCTTCTAGTTTTTTTTTCACTTGCATGATGTGACAAATGAATCATCTACGTGGAATCCTTAGTTTTGCCAACGACACCAATCAATGGACTCAAAATATTATCTTAGTAACTTGGGCCATTTATTCACCTTCTCACACACTACTTCAATCAAGCAGTGTATGCTTATGGTCATCCAAGAATAACCAAGAAGAGTATGTTGGTGCAATGGGATTGTTAGTTGATGCAACTAGGCTACACATATGTCACCTCAACATGCATTTAGATTCCCAACTGGTTGTATCACAACTGAACAATTTTTACCATGTCCATGATCTCTATCGTTTTGTAAAGTATCTACATGTAAATCTTTTGGAAAGGAATTATGAGTCTATTACATTCATACATATTCCTAGAAGTGCAAATCAATCTGTGTATAACATTACAAATGAAATTATAGACTGAAATTTATCACATTAAACAATGTTTATCATGAATCATCTAAAAAATGAATGCATGATGTTATTTTTTTATCATCCCTACAAAATATTCACAACACACACACACACACACACACACATATACACCAATAGTTTCAAAATACACATCTCATTAGTACAAAATTTCAGCCATTACTACAACCATTCCATAAAAAAATATCATCTAGAAAAATGTGGCCCAAGCCCATATAAAAAATGGTGGTCCATATACAAAATGATGATATCACCACCACTATGGTGGTAGGATCTCTGGATACCCTCCTGATTGAGGCACTCCACCTACACCTCCCCCTAGGGGTCCTCTCTTTCTTTGTGTAGCAACTCCTAATACCATGGTCTACCTAGGAAACATGCACCACTCTGGAAATACCGCAACATATGCTTCAATGATCTCCTCACTAAGGTTTTCCCATGTGGATTTTTCCATTCCCCATAAAATAATGTCAGAACATCGATGTAGGTCTGTCATCTACCTATTATTATCGACATCCTATTGATGCTCCACCTCCACATGTAGGTCCACTCTCTACCACTTCCCTAAGGACCCAACCTCAAACTCATAGCGACCCCATTACCACCCTACCATATCTAGGTCCTTAGGATCCAACACTGCTTGTCTTGCTACTACTCACCCTACCACTCAGATGTCTTAGAAAATCAATATATCATTCCCCCTGGTTCTAGCATATGCACATAATAAAACTCAGTACCCATTAGTAATATGTCATGCATACAAATATAAAAGAAATCAATTAAAAATAGTAATTACATATAGTCACCCATGGGCCCCCAATCTATTCTCGAAGGTAGGACCATGTCTAGATCATGGATGAAATCCATACCCACATATGAATACTCAAAAATTACTAGGTGTAATTGAATCCAACACCAAAAGAAGGTGGGACTAAATTACCTCCCCACCTCCTATCCACCCTCTCGAACCATCACCTCCCCCCACCTCTTCATGTGGGGCTCTCTAGGGTTCCTCTTATGAATGTGAATACATGGGTGTAGTAGCACAACCTGCTCATAAATAAAGTAGTAGAGGATTGAACCAAACAAAAATTCCCCCTCTCTGCACCTATGGCAATGTGTCAAATTATCTATCATCATATCCCTCATCAAAGAGGCCCATGAGAAAAATTACCCCTAGAGCACCTCCTCTATGACCATCCTCTAGATGTTATTAAACTGTTGAGTCCCTAGTGAACCATATGTCCTCACCACCATGGTAGTAAATTCATAAATGGCCAAGTCAGAAGCAAAGAATATCATAATATATCCCATCATTGTACCCTACTCCCTGAAGTAATATTGGGAAACCAATTCCTAAATAGTCCTCATCCCATATAGGTGAATACTTTGCTTAGGTACCTCTACCCTAAAGGGGAGCCCAATAAAAAAGTATAAGTCAACCTCATCGCTCATCTCCAACATCTTCCCATGCACCTCGAATGCCTAGTGTTTAGGACTCCATATATCAACCAATTTTTGCAAGAGCTCCTAATAGAGCACAGGAGAATATACTCAAAATATTTGAGCAAGCCATAGCTAGCTAACTCAAATATCACAATATGGTCATCCTCCACCTCCAAACTCAAGGTATCATAATATTGTTCTCTCTAGTGAACATGCATGATGATCAGTTCACACAAACTCTACAAATATCACAAGGCATAACCATTTTTTAGTCCCCCCCTCCCCAAAGAAACACACACATATCATGCATTTGCACAGATTTTTCAAAAATCATTTGCACATCTCGCGTGGATGTTTAACACATAGATACACATTTTGTGTGGTTGTTTAAGGGACATATGTGTAACTTTATTGTGTGACTATTCAATATAAAGTCACAACATTCTCATGAGTAAATTTGATACATACATGTGATTCATGTATTTGACTAACCAACAACCATGTAGAAATCACGTGTTTTTGTTCTCAAAATAGTCACAATATTTGTGCCACTATATTCCATACCAATGCACATATTGTGTGGAGGCCTAGATCTCAATTATGATAATAACCTTCACGATTTTTCTAAGAATAGAAAAGAAAAGATCGCACCTATGCATCATATTTACACACAAATTTGCATGGATATCCCATTTATTCTCGCACAACCCATGTGCCCCACCTCAAAAAGAGGTTTTACAACCTCCCAGATTCCCTAACCTAGAAATTGAATGAAAACAAGGAAAGGTAAGGTAATAAAACCTTACTCGGCTCTGGCGGGGCTACAAACCATATTTAAATATTCACACAAGAAGTGTTGATAGGGATTGGGGACCACACTCATTCACTTCAAATCTTCCATGCACAAATGAAGTTCCAAATGAGGCCCACCACTTTTTTACATGGCCTAGTCTAAGAGTTCCTAACCTCATATCAGAAGCTCAATAGATTCATTTCATGCACTTTCAGCGTCATTGGAATCACAACATCACCATCTTTAGTGTTGTTCGATCCATTCATTTTTATGAAAAATTGAACTTGGGTCCATCTTCCCTCATTAAAATTTCATCACCCAGGTACACAAGCTCATTCTCTCTATCTTGTCAGTTGTTTGCACCATCAATTTTTTATCATGGGTGTTTTCACTTTGGTTATTAATTTTCTTATGTGTAGGGATTTGATAGTAAATAATTGTTTCACCTCATCATGACATGAAATAGGTCTCATAGCCATACACCTTCAGGTATATACTTCTTCAAAATACCATGTCAATACTCCCTACGAGATCATTTCACTTTCCAATATAACCCCCTTTGAATATACCTTTAGGGTATATTTTTCTAATTAAACAAGCAACTTCACCCCCTCCTAGGATTTATACTACTTGGATGTAGACTATTTTCATGATTCAACAAGCAACTTCACCCCCTCCTACATACATATTGTTGTTGTTGATCAGTAGTTGTCCACCTTCATGGGTTGTCTCATTTTATCACCCTTTTCATTATTGGAACCCATGCTTATGTTCCTTAGGAAGAGATTACAAGTAGTATACATCCTATCAAATGAACCCCATACTTCTTTCTCATCATTATTTTGGTCCATCCTTATGGACTCTCGGTGGTTCATATTTTCATATTTGGATATGTTAAATGCTTTACCACATTGTCATTGGCCTCTCATCTCCCCCAATATCAGTAGACTATCTACATTCCACTTCATCATTCACCCACCCCAAAGGATACCCAACCAAGGGGTCCTCACCCTATCTTCTCTTACTTATCTCGCTACACATGGTCAAGTTGTTCAATCACATCACTAGGGAACCCATATCCTTGTTTGTATATTTCCTAAATTTGTATTACATTTTTTCATTGTTTGGTAATTGTACAAAGCACATTATTTATATGGGAATAAGTAAAACTCATAACATCACATCCAATAGATTTTCTTTCAAACAAGGCAGTAGTCATGGTCACCCTTAGTCGTAGCACCTGTATTGAGTCACCTATGCCTGCAAATATTCTATTTGCTTGAATCACCTCACATATCGCAATATCCATAACTATGATCCCCACAGTTTCCATCATTAGATACCCATCCACCTGCATTCACTACTACTTATCCTCGACTTGATATCGTCCAATTCATATAATTGTCCCCCTAACGACAGATCACCTTATTTCCAGTGGATACTTCAAACTTTATCATTGTCAACTGTCAGTTATTCTTCTCCCAAGGGAAGTTTTATGTCATCCTTATAGACAACCTTGTCCACAATTATCAAAATCAAACCCATTATAGTATCAGTACATGGTTTATCATCACCAATTTCAAAGGACCCTTCATATTTCATGTCGACATCAACTCATGTTTTTCTACGAATGTTGTGATATATTGGTTCTTTCTTCTATAGATAATGGCGAACCAGGGATGAAATAGAGAGATTCATCATTGCTATCTAATTTTGTTGAATACAATGATGCTATAAATTATCTCATCATGCATCAAGAAGGGTCATACCTTGCAAAAATTGCAGCTTCCAATTCTAATTGAAGAACCTTGGGCTTCTCATGCCATCAATTCCATCAAAAGTAATAACTTATCATATTTTCTCTCTTCAGGTTCCAGGGACCCCTCTCATCACAAAATATCTTATCTATTTACTAGTTCTCTTGAGGGTGACATAGATTTTCTACATCACCTATTCTCCAATTATAACATCATTTATTGTTCCTCAAAGAACAAGAAGTTCATTATGTTCAAACATGCACATCCAACATATATGTCTTCTTTTGTAATATTTTAATAAATTTCACAAGAATGGAAATGTCTTCCTTGTTTGTATAAAGAATAATATTCCTAGGTATGTTTGTTTGGTTTGTTTGTAGATAGGTCTCCATCACTTTTCCAAGGAACATCCTTCTCTCTCTCTCTCTCTCTCTCTCTCTCTCTCTCTCTCTCTCTCTCTCTCTCTCTCTCTCAGTTGTTCCAAATCATCAACGTATGGGACAACAAAAGATGATGTATTTTGACTATATCGAAACTTGTGAACTCATACATCAGGGAATAACTATTATCGTCTAAATCTCACTCAATAGTATTCACGCAATTCCTATAAATCATCATTAGTACACACAAATACTGCAAATCAATGTCAACTTATGGCCATTCAGACTCCACTACAAAAATGGGTAAAAAACAAAATAATAGTGGGTTTCATGTACTTGCACAACCCACCTTTTTTTTTTATCTTAGCGCAAACTATACATATTTTCCTTCTAAATCCATGAAATTTCTTCAAATACAAATATGAAAACACCCACGACACAAATAAAGTAGTTAGGCCTTGAATCCTTGTCCACATTCAAAATGTTACCAGATAGATGGTTGTGTCTTCACTCAAGTGGCCATCCCTTCATACTCAAGTAGGAATCCATTCAAACAGTGGGAGACAAACCAAGAAGATTAAATATATTAGGAAGATATAAACACACAACCTCATATAGGGTTCAAGAGAGGAATTAAGGAGTATTGTTTTGTTGTCGGGATTTTTAGAGAGTTCACATGCCTTTTGAGTATCTCAATTTCCCAATTGCAATATTACCACTTGATCTCCACGATTTAAATATTTTTCACATGTTAGAGGAGGGAGAGAGAGATAGAGATTTTTGGATCAAAGGACCCTTGTAATACCCCAGTTTTGAGTTCCCATATTAATAATGTATTTTTTTTATTTTATGAAAGTTCAGAGTGCACAAACAATTAAAAAAGGCCGGAGTGCCTAGGAAATGTAATTTTGTGATCATTATTAATAATAAAATACATCTTTGACTATTGGATGGACAAGGACGAGAGTTATAGGGGGATATCATTCCAAGAGAAAGGGGGGATTAAGGGGATAAGTATTTTTATTATATTTAATTTACCCATAATTTTTTTAATTTAGAGAAGTGGTTACATGAGCTTCTGAGGGAAGGCCATGTAGTTCTTGATTTCCAAGTAAATATATAAACCCATCTTTGGGTTGCTTAGGGGTTCACACTCTTCTTTATGTTCACTTTCTCTATTCACTCTTTCACACATTATTTATTGCTCATTCATCCTTGATCTTGGTTGGGGGGAGGAAAAATGAATTGTTGGGAAGAGAGTCAGTGTTTGTTGGTTGTAGTAATTACTGGTGCATTCCAACCATGAATTAATTCCTAAATGTATTGGATGCATTGGCATGTGCTAAAATTTGTTCACAGTTGTGAATCCTGAGAGTCCCAACATGGATACTCTTGCACAGGTGCAATGGAGCCTTGGAAAGAGGTGGGCATTCTGAGGGATTGTGTGGCAGTGAAGGATGTTCATTGTCTTTGGGTGGTGCGGGCTAGAGAGAAGAGATCTGGTGTACTTTGGATTGTTGTGTGTTGAGAAACCTGCAAGAGCTTGAGTGTTGACTGGTTCAGGAAGATGAGTCATAGCCTGGGACTATCCTTGTGGATTCATAGCTCTGGCTCAGGGGTGACTTGCTATTGAGACTTGGAAAAACAATGTCTACAGTTGGGTGGAACAACCTTGGTATGCAACCAATTGGTGATTGATTTTATTTAAGATAAATTCTCTCTACCATGTGTTTCTATGTTTGTATATTTATTTTTGTTTTTATTAATTATTATCTATGATATTTGTTTTGAAAATATGCATGCTTTCTAGTTATTTTTGTGCATGCCATATTGTCCATTTATTTTATGTTGTAGCATGAATCTTGATTATTGCATGTGAGTCTTTCATGCTTCTTTATTAATTAATTGTTATTATAATTTCAAAATTAGTTTTGAAGTGTGTTTTGATGTAGTGTGTCCAGCCTGTGGGTTAATGGGTACGTTATATCCCTCCTAAGGAGTGTGGCGGAGCCCATAAGATTCAATCCACACTCCCTAGGTGTTGTTGAAGTCCCCTTTCATTGGTATAAGAATTGTGTTGCTTCCCATTTTCTTGTTGTGGAATTTGGTAGTTTAGTTTGTATTTATGTATGTTTATTTTCCTTTTGGGTTGAATAGTAATTTATTTCCTAACCCCACTAACCAATTAATTGTTCTCTATCTTACAGCTTGGTTATAGATTGTGAATTTTTCTCTTTGTTGATAAATCCACAGAACAAATTTTATTGATGATTACACTGGGATTGATACAGATTAATGAGTGGAACAAAAGGAATAACATATTGAATACAATAACACAGAGATACGAAGAACAACAAAAGATATCCAATGAGAAATAACTTATATTGAATGAATAAAATAGGCTAAAACTATAAAACTGCAGAACTGAAAACAACTTGCCCGAATGGTGGTAGTTATCTCTGAGAGGAGATGTGGTTTCTACGCACATCTTTCCGAGAAGAATAATTACAATGAGGCTCCAAAGTTCCTTTTAACATTACTCTTGAATTTCAAAACCCTAGACATCCAAACACCTAACCCTAGGAGATGAAACACTAAAACTTATGTGGGCCTCGATGCATAAGTTGGTACCTCAACTTCCTGGGGTCGTAAATTTTTCATACAACCTCTGTTTTAGGGGCGTTATAGCCCCTTGGAAATGTCTTTTCCAGAACTACACATTATGCCATCAAAATTTGACTATGTCTAAAGTTTGACTATGGCATGCAAAAAAAACATTGTTTAGGGCCCCAAAACGACCCTGGAAGTACATAAAGATGTACTGACATGAACAATTCCAAAATAAGCCAGTTGGATTATGTGCGAGGCCAAAAATATCCACCTAGAAGTTGTGTAGGGCTTCAGATATCCCCACAAGTGTAGAATCCACAATTAGGAAGAATTACATAAGAATGTGTTGAACTAACATCTGTTAAGATGAGCAAGTTGAAAAAGGTGGGTGGACACCAATATCCACTTAGATCAGTCCTCACCCCTTAGGAAGCAATTGTATCCATTGTGTTGAGTTCCCCCATCAGGTGAGGAAACTTCTGCCGAATTTGGCCTCGAGTGATCCACTTGCCTTGGTGTAGGAGTTTTTCGTGCCTTGACGACCCAATAAAGCTAGATCCTCTGTTGGGGAGTGTCCTTGAACTATGTGTCCACTATTTGATCAGTGTATTCTTGTTCCATGTAGTTAGGGTTGAGCTATTTTGGTTTCAACTGCTCTGCGATATCTGAGGTGTCCAATAATCATGGAAAATATGGTCGAAGGATGTCCACATTGAACACTAGGTGCAAGCCAAGGAAGGGTGGAGTGTTGAGCTCAAAATCATTTCTACCCACAACCTTGGTGATATTGTAAAGCCCATAGAGAAGTGGGAGAAGCTTCTGATGGGTCCTTGTAAGGCCATTTTTCTACAAATGTAACCAGACCTTGTCTCCCACCTGAAACTGGTGCAATACCGAGTGTTGATCATGGCATTTTTTCTACTTAGCATTGACTTTCTGCAAAATCTCATGGACCTGTTAGTGGATGTGTTGAATCTTCTCAATGAATATGGTGGCTTTGTCTGCCTCATACTAAACATGGGAATATTCTTTCTGTGTGGTTGCAAGAGGTATTGCAACATCAATGGGACCCAAGGGTTGGAATCGCAGCCCCACCTGAAATGGGCTATGGTTGGTGGAGCTATGGAGAGCCCTGTTGTAGTTGTGTTGAACATAGGGAAGACTATCATCCCATGTACGTGGACTATTAGGGTTGTATATGTGTAGGATGTGCACGATAATCTGATTGGAGACCTATGTCTGGCCATTGGTTTGGAGGTGGAAAGTAGTAGATTTAGTGAGCTTGGTGTCCAACAATGACCAGAGACTCGACCAAAATGTGCTAAGAAACCTTGTGTCCCAATATGAGGTGATGGTATGTGGTATTCCAAACTGGACCCACACTCGTTCGAATGAGAGCTCAGTAGTATATGTCATTTTGATGCTTTTCTTGTAGGATTTGATAATGTCCATCTTCGAAATTCAATCAAACACCATAAATAAACAATCATATTCGTTCTTGGTGGACGAAAATCTAGAAATATAATCGATCCATATGGATTCCCAATGCCTCTCAGGAGTAGGAAGAGGGGTGTATAATCCTTGCTTCTTGATGCTTGGCTTGGAAATGGCATAGGTAATGCAAGATCTAATATACTTTCTAACGTCTTGTCGAAGTTTTGGCCAATAAAAATGTTCCTGTAGAATAGCCACAATTTTATCCACACTAAAATGTCCTTCCATCCCACTATAGTAAGTCACCAAAATAATATTTGCATGCTCGCTTGTGGGAACACAGAGGTGGCCCAGATGGCATAATAGTCCATCATGGATGTGAAAATCGGTGACATTCTCTCCTGTACCCAAGATCTGACAGGTGGTGGTGAACTCAGGGTCACACTGATAAAGTTGGGGCCACTTAGATGCCTAATGTCCACATGAATGTAGCATTGTGGTGATTTCAGCAATGGGAGGGTGACTGAGGCAGTCAACGACATTATTTGTACTCCCTTTTTATACTTGATGTTGAGATGGAACTATTGTAGGTATGCAGACCACTTTTGATGGCGATCGTTCTACAACTTCCCCTGTGTTTGTATGAACTACATAGGCTTGTGATCAATGTGGATGATTGCAGGGATGATTTTAAGGATGGAAATTTATTTTAAAATGTAGAAACCTTGGCGAATCTTACTAATCCTTGATATGTCAACTGTAAATGTTTGGCGATATTTTTGTAAAAATATTCAAATTTCTAAGTATTTTATATAATTTTTATAAAATTTTGGCGATTTTTAAGGTAAAATAATTTTATCCTATAGAATTTGGGAGAATCATTTTTAAAATAGCGAATCTCGTTTTTGGAAAAACCATGGAAAATTAGCCCATGAGCGAAATTTAGCCCCTAAAATCATCCCTGGATGATTTTCTCCTTTCCCATAATGTAATGTTTCCATTGACAACATGCTTTCACAATGGAATACATTTCTTTGTCATAGGTGGGGTATTTTTGGACAATATCTGAGAGTGTCTCACTATGGTATGTTATTGGGTGACCATGCTAAATGAGAACTGCACCTATAGCACAACTGGAGGCATCAGTCTCAATCTCAAACAGTTGTTGTAGATAAGGCAAGGAGAGTACTGGAGATGAGCATAAGTGATGCTTCATATCATCGAAATCTTCTTGTTTTGCCTGCCCTAATGCGAAATTTTCCTTGCCACCACCCTTGGTTACTTGGCTGAGGGCCCATGCAATATGGGAGAATCCCAACATGAACCTTCAGTATAAGTTGGCAAGTCCCAAGAAACTCCAAAGCTCGGTTAGTGTGGTCGGGGATGGCCAGTCATGAATGCCTTGGATCTTAGCTGGATCCACGTGTACCCCATGCTCATCAACAATGTAGCTCAAGTATTGGACCTTGTTCATGCTAAAGGATCATTTTTCCAAGTTGGCATATAGCTTGTGCTGTAGAAAAGTGCCTAAAACCTGTTGAATATGCTACATGTGCACCTTCCAAGTTTTGTTGAAAATGAGGATGTCATCGAGATATAACAGCACAAAAGAGTTGGTGAAGGGTCTCAATACATCATCCATCAATATCATGAAATTTGTTGGTTCTTTTTTTAAGCCAAAGGGCATGACCAACCATTCGAAGAGACCTTTTTTAGATTTGAAAATTGTCTTCCATACATCAATTGGTTCGATGCAGGGAACCTAGTGGTATCCAAACTTTAGGTCAATATTTTTGAAGAAATTTTCCCCCTTGATTTGGTCAATAAGGTCATCAATTCGTGGAATTGGGTACCGGTTCTGGACTGTGATTTTGTTTAATGCTCTATAATCAATGCAGAGACGCCAAGTCCCATCCTTCTTCTGTAACAACAGAATCAGGCTTCCGCAAGGGAAGGAGTTGGGCCGGATGTTCCCTTTTTGAAGTGACTCTTGGATATGGCACTTGATTTCCTCCAATTCCATCAACGGGCGTTGATAGACTGGTCCATTAGGAAGCGGTGCACCCGGGGTTAGGAAAATTGGATGCTTAACTTGGTAGTGCATCGGTACTCCAGTGGGTGAGGAGAAGATGTCTTTGTGCTCTTCCACGATCCCGTCTACTTACTTTTGTTGCAAAGAGAGGCTTTGTGTAGAATTCATGGATGTGGCAGAAACCTTCTTCTTACTATGGGCACAGATCACAAAGAAGGAGAACTTATTGGTTTGTGAAATGACCTTACTACATTGCTTAGAAGAGATTAAATAAATAGTGGTAGGCGATGCTACCTTTGGCGCCATGTATAATTGTTTACCAAAATTAATAATAACACTATGGGGTCTAGACTCATACACAACATGTCAATTCAACAAATATGGTTGGCATAAAAGAACATCACAAACTTCAAGGGGAGAGATATCACAATATACCTCATCTTTGAGGGGCTTGATGTTGTATGGTAGACGACATTGTTGGTTGACTCAGAGATCTCGCCCTTAGTGAATCCAGTCGATGGTGTGAGGATACAAGTGCAGTGTTATCGGTAGTTCCAACCACTTCATAACCTTTGCTAAAATCAGGTTCTTTTGACTGTCGCAATCGATAATGAAATGCAGTGGAGTCCCCTTTACCCACATTTGTGAGAGAAAGAGGAGTTCCCCTTCTTCTGGTTCTTCTGGTTCACTTGGTTGGACTTTGGTGGTAGCAACAGTTAAACTGGGTTCGACATCGATGATCCACTTCCCACTCTATGGATTTGATTCAGAGTCAGAATCTTCCTCTGACTCAGAATATTTCAGCTTGATCACTAGTGACTGTTTGGAGAGACATTATTCGGTGTTGTGCCAAGGTATTCTATGGTATTTGCACCTTTTTCTCATGTCCTTCTTCGACTTCTCATTACCCTTCTTAGGTTGTGAATTGGACTAGTTTTCCGGAGAATGACCATCTTTTATTTGTCCCTTGTTTTGTGGGTTTGGGCCACCTTTTCCTTGCTTTGGCTGTGAGGAGTTTGCAAATCCCAACTCTCACTTCTTCTGCTTAAATTTCTGCTCGATATTGAAAGCATATCTATAAGCCACACCTAATAATGTGATGTCCAGAAACTCCATTTTTGTTTGAATGTATCTATGCATACAACTGCAATATTTGAGCACCATATTTCGTTCAGAGTATTTGATACCCAATTCGTGTGCAGGGTACAAAAAATATTGGTGAAATATAGTAATGTATGGTCCCTTTCCTAACGCAGTGTGGCCCATCTTGTGTACCGGTCCTCGTAGCTTCCAAAAAGGTAGTATTGTTCTTCAATGGCATCCTTGAAGGAATCCCATGTGGGGGCGACCACAAATATTCTATATTCCTCTAAGGCCCTTTTCTCAGAGTAAGTATCCCACTAGTCCTTAACATAGGGTACGAACTTAAGGAGTGCAAAAGTAATCTTTTCCCTGTCGAAAAAATTGTGGACCAAAATATACCTTTCGAGCTGATTTAGCCATTTATCTACAACATCTGCATTTATCAGTCTTTCAAATAATGGAATATCAAAATTTACTTATTCCTTGAAGGGGGTTGCATGGCTGCTTGATGACTATGTGTCTCTTGTGGGAGCCGCCGAAGGATCTGTGCAAAGTTGTCCATCATTTTGTTCCTTTGTCACGCAAGGGCTTCCTTGAGAAACATTTTAAAAAGATATCCTACTCCAACATATTTCTTCTCATCCCCCATGGTCTGTT
>JZKD02S0560233.1:66082-87670 GCA_000966675.3 Picea glauca
AACTAAATGCCCTTTCAAATTAAAAGACTCACAAATATCCATATTAAGCCATTCTTCCAAGAAAATACTTATATCTATGAAAGTTCACAAATATCCATATTAAAAGTCATTCTTCTGAGAAAATACTTATCTCCTCTTTCTGCAGTGGAATAAATGTTCTCATATAATCTTTCATGTATGTGCAGAAAACACAAATCTTCATATATATTAAGTCATTCTTCAAAAAACATTTAAATCTTTCATCTTTCTACATGGGATGTATTCATATTAAATATAATCAAATGCTCTTTGAAATACACCTTCATCATTATCTAAATATAAGTGAGATCATGCAAGTACATATATTATTTGTAAATATACAAATGTTGGTTTTTGTGGTTAGCAAGAAATTAGTTAAGAGTTTGACAATACCCAAAGAAGGAATTCACTTAGTTATATGCAGAAAACACAAATCTCCATATTACAGCATTCTTGGACAAGAAGGAAAGGAATGCAGTCGAAGAAAAAATAGAAACTTCCCCTTTTCTGATGTGGGATAGAGTATGTTCTCAAATAATCAAATGCTCAAGTTCAAAATTAGGTCTGCATCATGATCTAAACATAAATAAGATTGAATGTACCATTTTAGACGACAATAAAATTATAAAGCAGTTCTATATATTTCAAAATGATTGATCGAAGCGTTGAAAATTTATATAGACACTAGTTGAGTAACCCTTCTATGAATAGAAAAGGCTTAATTAAAAGGTTGATTAAACAAAAATTTGAAAGAAAAAAACAAAAAAAATATTCAACAAAAATAAGATTGAACACTTATATATAAAAGGCCCCTCATAAAAATAAACTAAAACTCACTAATGCGCAATGTACATACATTTAAGAATCATCATGAATAGACACATCCTTCTCAGGTATGGATGCATACTCCTCAATCTCAATCTCTCGCACTCTCTTATCTACATTCTCTTCAAGTATACTCTCATGCACTCTCTTCCCCTCATTGCCCTATAACATATTTCAAATTTGTGCAGTTGAAAATTAAATTTAAATGATTATAACACATTAAATTGTAGTTTTAAATTTTGAAACATGTAATACATGTGGTGTGCCAACCTGACTGTGATCAAACACACAAGAGGATGGAATTACCATGGTCGGTTGAGTCATGGTCTTACCCACCATACCCTAAGATTCAATAAATTATATATTGTTTAATACATTTTTTTTTAAATTAATAATTTAAATGACATTACAATTTTCATATATAACTAAATTTGTTTTCAACATGAAATGATACATGCGAACACACACCCTCTTCAAACTCTCCCAATGAGAATTGGGACAAGCCTACCCAAGTAGTGGGAGACAGAATAGGAATTCGTGAACAACACAACTAAGAATTATATAGGGTTCAATGTGTTCACATTAATACAAAAACATAAATTTCATGTATGTTGATTATTCAACAAGTTGTGAATATTGGACAACTAAAGTGCTCATATCTGGATATTAGAAAACACATACCTGATTCAACCCATCCAAATTTAAAGTCGTTGAATCAAGTCCCCTATTTATTGGAGATTCATTTAACATATGACCAAACTGCAATTAATGATGATAACAACTCAATTATTTTTAAAGATACAGTGATATGTATATATATCTAGAAATACAATAAAGTTATCCTCAAATGCATAAAAAATTTACTAACTATAACACATACCAATCCGATGTTTGGTTCATAATTCTAAATTAAGAACTTCCAACAATTAGGGAAAAAAATTTCATACTCTCGTATATCTTCTATGGACATGGAATCTATTTCATCACCTTTTTTGTAAATAAATTTGGCTCGATAATTGGCTTCAGTTCTCTGACGGTTCAAACCAACATCAACACCATAAAGAATTGATCATAAATTTTCTTTGATTGCATTCCTATCCTCCATTCCAACATCTGATGTAGCTCGCATATCTTAATGTGAGGAAAATGTCATTCTTGGATGAGATACCAAAGGTCGTGGAGGCCTCTGCAATGATGCATTTCGATATGCCCCTTTGGGACGGGTCGAATTAACTAAATAACTCCATAGTTAAGAACGCTTGAGCTAGAGACATCTTGGGATGGGTGACCACCTAGGAAGTCTTGGTTACCGAGTGCAAGCCCTAGAAGTGATGATTGATGCTATGCGATTAATTTCGTCGGTTTCAATCCATTTCTTCACCCCTATGAGCATCACCTGATGTAATGAGTGCTTAGTGGACTATTCAAATCATGAGAATTATTGGTCAGCTGTGACTTATACTCATGGATATGGGTCATAGATTAATGAATTACACTACTCATTTAATCCCGAAAATGATATCTAATATTTTTGCACTGTGGAATCCCCTCTATGCTTAAATAATAAGAGTAAAGGGAGCTCTAACTAGATAGTTCATAAGGCACAAGACTAGCTATGGTTTTGCAAATGGGGTAGCAAGCTAAGTGGGCTTGATTGTGGGGAAATCTCCACGGTTAAGAACGCTTGAGCTAGAGGTGTCTTAGGATGGGTGACCACCTAGGAAGTCTTGGTTATCAGTTGCAATCCCTGGAAGTGATGATTGATGCTATGCGATTAATTTCGTCAGTTTCAATCCCATTTCTTCACCCCTATGAGCATCACCTGATGCAATGAGTGCTTAGTGGACTATGCAAATCATGAGAATTATTGGTTAGTTGCAATTAATACTCATGGATATGGGTCATAGATTAATGACTTACACTATGCAATTAATCCCGAAAATGATATCTAATATGTTGCACTGTGGAAGCCCCTATATGCTTAAATAATAAGAATTAAGGGATCTCTAACCGGATAGTTCATAAGGCACAATACTTGCTATGGTTTTGCAAATGGGGTAGAAAGTAAGTGGGCTTGATTGTGGGGGAAACTCCATAGTTAAGAACGCTTGAGCTAGAGGCGTCTTGGGATGGGTGACCACCTGGGAAGTCCTTGTTACCGGGTGCAAGCCCTGGAAGTGATGATTGATGCTATGCGATTAATTTCACCGGTTTCAATCCCATTTCTTCACCCCTGTGAGAATCACTTGATGCAATGAGTGCTAAGTGGACTATTCATATTATGAGAATTATTGGTCATTTGCGACTAAGACACATGGATATGGGTCATAGATTAATGACTTACACTATGCAGTTAATCCCGAAAATGATATCTAATAAGTTGCACTGCGGAAGCCCCTCTATGCTTAAATAATAAGAGTGAAGGGAGCTCTAACTGGATAGTTCATAAGGCACAATACTTGTTGTGGTTTTGCAAATGGGGTAGCAAGATAAGTGGGCTTGATTGTGGGGAAATCTCCACGGTTAAGCATGCTTGAGCCAGAGGTATATTGGGATGGGTGACCACCTAGGAAGTCTTGGTTACTGGGTGCAAGCCCACATAAGTGATGATTGATGTTATGCGATTAATATCGCCGGTTTCAATCCCACTTTTTCATGTATGGATTGAAAATGAAGAACAATATCATATTGACACTCTTTGTACTGATAATGGAGGAGAATATACTTCTAATGAGTTTGAAAAATATCTTTGTCAACATAAGATTAAAAATCAAACCAATGTTCCATACAATCCTTAGGAGGATGGTGTAGTAAAAAGAATGAACATGATAGTCTTGAATATGATACGTTTCATCCACTTCATCAAAACATGAGGTTCAATTGGATGATTTGATTGAGAGGATTAAAAGGTTTAATCTTGATGAAAATGTAGCACCATTTCAATAAGTTGAGCAACCTGGACCATCACATAAATTTCCAAGGTGGGTCATGAAGAAACTTGAAAGTGTTCATCCCGATGAGGTTGGGAAGTTAGGGACATAAGTTCAACAAGAAAAGGAGATGGAGGTGATGTACATGATTTAGATTCAGGTGATGTCAATCATACAAAAGTTTCATATAATTGTGAATTGAATTTATCTACTAACTTTGAACCAACTTCCTTTGAAGAAGTTGTTTCTTATGATGAGTGGAAATATGCTACGTAGGAGTATGATTCTCTCATCAAGAATGGGACATGGAAGTTGGTGGTCCTCCATTTGGAACCAGACCAATTGGCTGCAAGTGGGTCTACAAGAACAAGTAAAACTCATATGGTTCACTTCACAAGCATAAGGCAAGTCTTGCTGTGAAAGGGTATGGACATAAATAAGGCATAGCTATGAGGAGGCTTTTGGCCCCATAGAAAAATTTGATACCATTTGTGAAGGGTCCATAACATAAGGTATGAAATCTCATCAAGTCTTTGTATGGCCTAAAGCAAGCACCTTGCACATGGTATGAAAAGATAAATTAGCATATTTCGAAGATCAATTTCAAACAATTTGATCTTGATGATGCAACTTTGTTTATCAAGAAAGTTGGAAAGATTGTTGTATATATTATGGTGTATGTAGATGGTATTTTGATAAGAGGGAACAATGAAGCATATATTGCATCCATAAAGAAAGAATTGAAGATGACAGACATGGAACACTTTCACTACTACTTGGGTAATGAAGTAACTCATAATTCAAGATATATATTCATCTCCCTAAAGAAGTACATTGATGAGTTATTGAATAAATTTGGCATCATTGATTGTAATCCTCTCTACTTGATTGAAGCAAAATTTGAAGTTAGCATAAAAAAAGGGGAATGAATTTGAGGATGCAACTGAATATAGACAACTTGTGGGGAGTCTCATCTACCTTACCACTACTAGACCAAATATTTCATTTTTGGTTGAGAACCTTTCTAAGTTCATGAAAAGGCCTTGTGAAGGACATTGATTTGTTGCAAAGAGAGTTCTAAAGTACTTGAAGGGAACTCAATACTTTGGTTTCAAATACTCTAAGGTGGAGGACTTCAAAGTAGTTGGATATACATATTCATACTTTGATGGGGATAAGGAAAATGGAGTGTATACCTCAAGATACCTTATGAGTCTTGGATTAGCAACTATATCTTGAATATCACAAAAATAGTGCATTCCAATAGATTCCATATAGGAAGATTATGTGGTTGTTGCAGAGGCAATAAAGGAGATTGTATGGCCTAAGAAGATGCTAGAGGATTTGGAGGAGAAACCAATGAATGCTACTCCACTTTTGATTGATAACACTTTTGCAATCAAGTTGGCCAAGAATCGTAGATTCCATGAATCCATGATCAAACAAAGCACATCAACATGAAGTACCATTTCATTTGACAACATGTAGAGGCCAAGACCATTCATTTGGTACATTGTTCCACAAGTGAACAGATTACGAACATCTTCACATATGTGCTTGTAAGAGAAAAGTTTGAAAAGTTCAGAAAGATGTTTGGACTCACAAACAACCATTTGGATTAAGGAGAGGAATGTTAAATACCTAATCCTATGGATTATGGTGTATTGTAAATTAATTATTATTAATTTAGGAGAAATATAACAAGTAGTAGGTGAATAAGAATAGTCATTAGACCTTTAGGCCAAGAATCCTAGATTTCATGATCAAACAAGGCACATCAACACTAAGTATCATTTGATTCAACAAAATATACAAACCAATACCATTCATTTTAATACATTGTTCCACAATTGAATAAATTCACTAAAAATGTTTAGAAGATAAAAGTTTGAAAAACTCATAAAAATACTTAGACTCACAAACACCTAAGAAAATGTTAAATACCTAATCATATATTTTTATTTCCCTAACATTAATAAAAATAAAATTCATTTAAAACCTTTCAACAATTAAATAAAAATAAAATTCATTTAAAATCTGTGAGCAATCAAATGTCTTGATTCAACTACTATTTCATAAAAACGACAGGAGGACACTGAGACAACAGTTAGGATGTCAGGTTGCTTATTATCATATTCCACTGTGCTGAAAAGTTGCGCTGGAGCATGTACAGCAGCATACAGGGGTATGCATTTACTTCTTATTCCATTTTTTCCTATCCTTGACTCTACTTCTACGTGCAATCTTAGCCAATGCCCTTTTCACTCTTGATCAATCCAGTCCCACTGGCGTGTCTGAAACCAAAATAATTAAAATGACAGTTTTCCCTCTGAACCCAACAATCTTTCGGCATCAGGATCCCTGACGACAAAACCCGGTACCCGTTTATAGCCCGAATCTCAGTAATACGGGGAATTTAATAACCATTGTGTACAGCAAACTTTTGGGATGATGTTTCGGAAGTGTGCTAACTCGTGAGTAAWTTTTTTTTCTTGTWTTTGGTAATTATTTTTTTCGGTTAGTTTTTGGGCAGTTCATTTTTAAATTTCTAGTCAATTCAGAATTTTGATTGATTTTCTGAGCATTTGGGTTGGTTTAAATRGGGCATAACTCCTAAGGTAAGATTTTAAAATGCATGAAACATTGAYCTATGTGAAACTCAAACTACTCCTGAAAATTTGAYCAAATTCAAATCCATTATTTTACCTAAAAAGCAAAACTCGAGAGGGAAGATTGCTTCCATTAACTTATTCCTTATKCTTCGAACGAAAAGGCCACYGTAAACCTGGACAAAAGCKACGGAAGCATAGACAGAAACCCTAATTTCAAGAAAATGTATCTGGATTGACAGTAACAGACGTACGACGACAATATATATGCATGCAGAAGATCCTGAAAGGTCGCCCCGAATTTAATATCAAATTTAAACGAAGATCGTGGCCAAAAGACACAAAAACGAATCGATTTACTGATTAGTCAACCCACGCCCAATTCTGACGCACGTGGAGCCGAGCTGGTAGTCCAGTCTTATGAGATCGTAGACTATGCGATGGTCTGGTTGGCAGTATTTCAAGCCAGCTAAGCAGAGCCAACTGTGCGATAGTTTGGTTGGCAGTATTGTCAAGCCAGCTAAGTGGCGCCAACTGCGCACTTCATTTGATGTTTTGTTGTATGGAAGATCTTATTAATTCCATAAATTCTTATATAAAGTGAGTTTTAAATATATTTATATAAATCTGGATATAAATTAAAACTCAATACAATTAATAAAAACTTATTAAAAAAATATAAGTATATATCCGATGAATATGAAAGGATGTTCTTGTACTCTCTCAAAATTCCGATGAAATGGAAAATCACAAGCATAGGCAAATTTTGAACTTCATATGTTTCTTTCATTCACGAATGATGCAAATCACACATTCATTTCCAATATTTTGACTTTCAATAATGTTTATAACAGTCATTGACTTTCTTACCTGCCTTAAAATATTATAAAATTAAAAATAATACTTCATATCAACCTTCTAAATAACTTTGTTTTTAATTATTTTTTATGCCCTTTAATTGTTTTCAATTTTTTCGTTTTCGGGGACAATCTTGTAACTTTATGTTGGCTTTAGATCGTGTGGTTTGTCGAGAACCATTTTTTTTTTTTAACAAGTCATTTTAAATTACATTATTTTTATTAAAATATAAATATATTTGTATATTATAATTGAAATATATAAACATATAATGTATTTGTGGTTAACACACTCGGCTCCTATGTGTGTAGATATTAGATTTATCAGTAGGGTCTAACTCAAGTGGTTATTTACACACTATATATATTATTGTAAAGAAAAATAAAGGAAATATGCTAAGTAGAGAGGTTGGTTTTTTCAATGGAGATGATATGTCCCTACCCTAGCTGTGATGGAAACCCTTTGAGGTTGTGGGGTTGAAGCTTTCAAAGCATGAGTGGAACTAAGCCAAGAATGATTGCTTGGAATGAATCAATCAAACTTACAATATTAGAGCTAAGCTAGTCAAAGGAGATCCCTATAAAGGTGTTGGAGTAGATGGGTGTAAATATCCCTAGGGGTTCGAGAGAGTTGGATGGAGTTTATTTGTTAATTTAAGTGTGTACTTGTAAATTAAGGTTTTCAAAGATAAAAGAGATTGGAAGAGTTAAAGCGTTGGAGAGGCTTTATTAACATGAACTAAAACGTATAAATAAGCAAGGGAGTGACCTCAAGGCATAAGAGAATGTTAGATTAGTAATTGGGGTGAGTCGTATGGAACTATCAATTACATGTCATAGACTTGGCATAATGGTTTAGATGCCCGAATAAACTCTTCATTGCATAACTTGTGGATCAACAATCACAAAACCTCGAGGAACTAGTGGTGTTCTTAGTGCGAAGAGATTAGGGAGGATTCAAGGGTTTGACCCAAATTGACTTCGCAGATAGCAAGTCCAAAATGGGTTTGGTTGCCTATAAACCCAATTTAAGGCATCCCGAGTTTCCGTGGATCCATCCAAAGGATTTTCACCTCCAAAGGTAAGAATGAAGATAGGGAATGCCCCAAATGTGCACCTTAAGGGGTCAAAATGAGTCAAAAAAGCAACCAAATGCTAGGGACTAAGGGGGAATAGGAGTCTAAGGAACCCAAGGGCCTCATTTTGTACCTGTATGTATGCAGCACATTAATAAAATATAAACACCGCCGCGTGCAGGCCGACACGATGAATGAGTGATGGGGGACTAAGCTTCCATAGAGTGGGCAAGGAATTAGGGGCTGGAAGGTGGGAAAAGGGGGCTAAGTGTTGAGCCTAGGGGCTTAAGTCTTGGGAATAATAATTTAATATTATTCCAAAAGACATATGATTAGTATGTTTTTATCCTAAGTTCTTTTCGAATGACATGTGACTTCCAAATGGAAGGAACGCGTGCTGAAGGAATGTATGCAGTTGCATGGGTGACAAGTGTCAACCCAGGTGCATGCAAATAAAAGGGCTAAGATGAGACGCTTTGGGGGTTCGGCTTCCATTCCTGTCGAATGTTGTGTGGGTTCCTCCTGCATTCCACATGACCGTCTGAGCATGAACCTGTCTTACCTCGGCAAGAGACCTCGCGCAATTTCGAAACCGTGGGAAAAGTCTGTGTTGATTTCTAGAAAGCCAAGACATCCTCTGTTTGAACTAATTGAGCCTGTGTGTGGAATCTCTATCCCCAAGTCATGTCCATGAGACCATCTGCCATTGTTGAACCTGTTCGAAAGCCTGTGTTTGTTTTCCCCATTGGTTGTTGTGGCCACGCAGTGCTGGCTTGCGTGGGGCTTGTTGACCAGTTGAACAACACTCTCTCTGGGTGAGAGAGGTGATTGAGGTTGGAAGAACAGGTTGTTGGTCTGCGATCGATTCTCTCCAGGTGAGAGAGTGCGCAGAGGAAGGAGAGAACTCTTGGAAGAAACCCTGTAGCTACCACAGAGCTCGGAGACTTCCGGTCCGGTCTGTTTCTGTAACCCAAGGCAAGGGAGGTTAGTAGCCGAAGGACTGTCTAAGTGATAGAGAAGGTGTATACTTCTGCGGTGGAACAGGCATGTGGGGAAGGAGAGTATGTGGGCAGTGAGCATGAGTGGTTCCTGGGAGAGAATTCCTTCCTTCTGACTGTGTGTTTTCCCTGTAACCTCAACCTAGTCTAAGATTCCCTGCCTTGGGAGTGGAGCTTAGTCCCATCTCGGGGGTGACCCACTGCTGAGCTGACGAGCAGTGTGGTCTAAGGCTGGGAGGTTCATGGAAGGCCTGTACTTGGTTGGTGGAACTACCGTTGTTTCAAAGATAAGTACCAAATGATGCTTTAATTACGTTTTTGTATCTCTATGTATTATAATTATCATGTATTCTGCTGTGCATTTGGATTAATGTTAATTCCATGAATTATTTATGTTAGTAATAATTCTTATGCTTACTCTGAGCTTAAATGTTTAATTTGTTTTAAATGCATGTGGATTATATAATGCCTATATGAGCTATGTGAAAAGTGGTGTTACAACTTGGTATTAAACCGAGTAAGCCTTGGTAACAGAAAAGTGGCATTACAATTTGGTATCAAAGCCAAGGTTTCGACACTGAGCCTAGATGGGCCAGTTGAGTGGTCTTTGGACCGAGGGTGTGAGGAGAAATTGTGTCTATCGGACCGATTTCAGACCCTGGAATGCTCTATATGTGTCAAGGAGTTACTAGACATGCTTACAAGCTAAGGAGGTATAGAAGTGTTGTGAAACCGCAGCCGGTGTGGTATAGGGCCATAGGGGGAGAGGAATCCACACCAGAAGTATTAGAGCCTTATGATCTGTTCGGAAGGGAAGGCGAACCCTTGTGATCGTCAGATCTGGGGAATGTGCACAGGGTTTAAAGACCCTTTTGAGTTGCACAGGAACGTGGAAATCGAGATACGCGAAATCCTGAAATTCGTCAAGACCATCCATCAGGGAAACCAAGTGGCTGCCGGATGACATTTCAGCACCCGGGAAACCAAAAAGGAAGACCCTTGTGTTCACAAGTCGTGAGTTAGCGAAACACGAATTCCCAAAATGATCTACACCGTAGATAGTAGGAGAGGATTTGACCATCAGATCAAAGTGGAAGAGTAAACCGCAATTCAGGATTTCGGCAAACGGAAGTTTGATATGTGGGATGCATGAAATCTGGATGCCCGAAACCCCAAAACGCCGAAAAGATATGCATCGTAGATCTGAGGAAAGGAGTCTAACCATTGGTTTTTGCTTGGAATGGACGTGGGTGCATGTATGTGTACCACGTGCCAGTGAGTCGAGAAGACGGGCGAGAGTGGTGGGACCCGATAACGTCACCGATGGTGACGTGGACCCTCTGGAACGTGCCACATGCCATTGTGGTTGAGGGCAACAACTGTGTTGTGGGTCTGGAGAATAAAGTAAATCAGAATTTCGGAAGTCGGGGGTTGGAAAGGAAAGCAAGTCTGGAAGTCTCAAGAACCGAAACCCTGAAACCCGAAATTTTGAAGTCCCGAAGCCATCAGAGACTGAAGAACCGTAACAGGGTTTAAGGGCGACAACTGTGTTGTGGGCCTAGAGAGAAAGGAAACCAAAATTTCAGATTTCGGGGATTGTAGCAACAAGAAGTTAGGAGTCACTGCATAGTGAACTCCCAAGTACCGAAAACCCGAAGTCCTGAAGTCCCAAAATTTGCAAAGCCGAACATAGCTCAGAAAACTTTGTGAAGTCAAAACGTTTTTTTTTCTTGTTCACGTTGGCTTATGAATGTTGTAAGTTTTCTTGAAGGTTTAAGGGCCTGACGAACTTCGGATTGATTGCACATTGTGTGTACAGAGTTCAACGAGTGTCAGGGTAACCAAGAATAGACGTCGAGTAAGGAAATGGAAGAGGTGCGGAGTGCCTCCATTTCAGAGGACGAAAGAGAAGGAAAGAATGTCAACTTGGGAGTCAAAGGAACAAACTCTAATGGGCATGGAAAAGAGATAGATAAAGAAGGACATATGATGAAACTCATTTAAAAATTGTAGAAAGATGCCCAGGCTCACCGAGATGATAGCTGAAAGATCATGAAAATCAGGGATCAGCAGGGTGAATTCAACTTTAAAATGTTGAAGAGCCTGGAAAGAATAGAAAAGAAATTCGAAAAATAGAGTGACACAAGCAGATCAAGAAGTGTCAGAACTCCTGACAGGAGAAGAAGATCGAGGAGTAGTAACAGACATTACCGTCTCTCCCTAAAGCATTCTGGCAGGGAAACACACAGTAGTTCAAGCCCGTCCCCTACCAGAAAACACCAAAAATCTGGAAAGGATGAATTGAAAGGGGAGATGAACAAGATCAAGCCTCCAATGTTTGATGGAGAACGTAAGAAGGAGGAAGATGTCGAGACATGGTTACTTGGCATGAAGAAATATTTCCAATTGTAGAACTATTCTGCTCATGCAGAAGGAAGAATTGTGATGTACCAGCTAAAAGGAAAAGAATCCATGTGGTGGGATCAGTTTGTGCAAGTGCAGCACATCAAAGAGAAAGATATCACTTGGAAGGAGTTTAAGAGGTATTTCAAGAAGAAATACCCGACCAAAAGATATTATGACAGAAAGATGAAGGAGTTCTTCGAACTCAAGCTAGGCAACATGACCATTGATGAGTACAAATGAAGTTTCTTGGAACTGTTGAAGTATGTTCCATTCATCAAAGATGAGTCTGTCAAGATTCAAAGGTATCTGAGTGGACTACCACCTTCCATTGGTGATAAGATTCAGTATGATGATCCTAAGACTATGGAAGAAACAATAAGAAGGGCGAAATGCTTGTATGAACAACAAAGAGAAAAGCCTACCTTTCGAAAGGCTTGGGATGACTAGAAGAGGTTTAAGAAGGAACAGAGGCAGAAGGGAAACAAGCCTCCCTTTTTCAAGAACAGTCCTTGGGGACAGACATCTTTTAGAGAGCCCAGTAAGGTTGAAGTGAGTGAGAAAATGCCTTGACCATCACCTATGGAGTGTTGGGGTTGTAAAGGGAACCATAGGTATAGAAACTGCCCCCATAGAAAAGATAAAGCAAGAATTGTCCATACTATTCAACAAGATGAAACGGTGGAGGATATGGGCAGTAGAATGCCAAGGATCTACGCAGCCCTAGACAAAAAGCAAGCAAAATTTCAATCACACATGATTGAAGTGGAAGGTATGATTAACAACCAACCACTAATTATTTTAATTGATTCAGGGGCTAGCCATAGTTATGTAGATCCTAGGGTGGTGGAAAGTCTGCGTTTATCAAGAAGCAAACATGAAAAGTCTTGGTTAGTGCAGTTGGCTACAGGGACCAAGAGGAAGGTCACTGAATTGGTTAAGTCTTGTTCAGTGGACATGAAAGGATTGAGCACTAAGGCTGAATTGAATATTCTGCCTTTAGGCTCTTATGACTGCTTAATTGGAATGGACTAGTTGGACCAGCACCATGCCATCTTGGACTGTCGTAACAAGAGGTTTACATGCCTTGACGAAGAGGGAAATCGAAAAAAAGTCCAAGGAATTCCGAGAGTTGTGGCTGTCAGAGAAATCTCAGCCATGCAGCTGAAGAAGTGCTACAGGAAGGGCTGTCAATTATTTGTAGCCCGTGTGGGAGAAGCATCCATATATGCAGTCTTGAAGCTGGAAGACCATGAGGTACTCAAAGAGTTCAAGGACATATTTCAGGATGTATCTAGACTACCTCCGAAGAGGGACATCAATTTTTCTATAAATTTGATACCAGGAGCAGCTCTAGTTTCGAAGGCTCCTTATAGAATGAGTATGTCAGAGCTAAAAGAGTTGCAATTGCAGCTTGAAGAGATTTTGAAGAAGGGGTATATTCACCCAAGCGTGTCACCTTGGGGTGCCCCAGTCCTATTCGTGAAGAAGAAAGATGGGACGTTGAGGTTGTGCATTGATTTCTGGTAGTTGAATAAGGTAACTGTCAAGAACAAGTATCCTCTACCAAGGATTGATGATCTTTTCGATCAGTTGAAGGGTGCGAGAATATTTTCGAAGATAGATCTCATATCTGGATATCACCAAGTGAGAATAAATGATGAGGACATCAGCAAGACCACCTTTAGAACAAGGTATGGTCATTATGAATTCACAGTGGTGTCGTTTGGACTGACAAATGCACCTATTGTTTTCATGTTCTTAATGAATGGTGTATTCGGGGACTATTTAGACAAGTTTGTCATAGTCTTCCTGGATGACATCTTGGTGTATTCCAAGTTGGAGGAAAAGCATGAAAAACACTTGAGAATGGTTCTGCAATTGTTGAGAGAGCACCAGCTATATGCCAAGCTGAGCAAATGCTCCTTTTATCAAAGGTAGATCCATTACTTGGGACATATTATTTCAGAAGAAGGGATCGTTGTGGATCCTGAAAAGGTTGAGGCCATCTGAGAATGGTCAATGCCAAGGAATGTGGCAGAAGTTAGATCTTTTATTGGTCTGGCAGGCTATTACAGAAGGTTTATAGCAGGGTTCTCAAAGTTATCTCACCCTATTACTTCCTTGCAAAGGAAGGAGAAGAAGTTTCAGTGGACTGAAGAGTGTGAGAGAAGTTTCCAGTGATTGAAGCAGTTGTTAACTAGCGCTCCAATCCTAAAGATTGCAGATCCAAATATGGATTTTGTGGTGCGCACAGATGCGTGTAAGGAGGGAATAGGAGGAGTTCTTAGCCAAGAGGGATTTGTAATCTGTTATGAATCCCGAAAGCTGAAAGAGAATGAAAGGAATTATTCCACTCATGATTTAGAGCTGGCAGCAATCGTCCACACATTGAGTAAATGTAGACATTACCTCATGGGAAGGAGATTCGAATTGAAAACAGACCACAACAGTCTGAAGTATTTATTTGATCAGCCGACTTTAAATGCCAGGGAAACCAAATGGCTGGAGTTTCTGTGTGAATATGACTTTGATATCAAGCATATCAAAGGGAAAGAAAATAAGGTGGTTGATGCACTCAACAGAAAAGTGCACGAATTACATGCTACAGCCATTAGCATGTTCAGGACTGAGATTAAGGATAGAATTTTGGAAGCTGCAAATGTTGATTTGCAGTATAGAGGTCTGGTAGCAAAGCTACAACAGCGTGAGAGACCACAGACCCAAGGAAGTTACACCTTGGGAACTGATGGTTTGCTTCTGTATAAAAACAAAGTGTACATACCCAATGTCCAAGAATTGAATATGGCAATTCTAAAAGAAATGCATAACGTGACATATGCTAGACATCCTGGTTATCAGAAGACTGTAGCAGTAGTCAAAAGCCATTACTTTTGGTCGGGTTTGAAGAAAGAAATCACTGAATACATCACTAGATGTATGGAGTGCCATAAAGTTAAGGCTGAGCATAGGCACCCAGCAGGGTTGTTGCAACCTTTACCCATTCCTGAGTGGAAATGGGAAGTGGTGACAATGGATTTTATCACAGGATTGCCCAGAACAAGCAAGCAACATGATTCAATCATGGTGGTGGTGGACAAGCTTACAAAAGATGCCCATTTTATTCCACTAAAAAACACTCAAAAGGCAGCAGATGTTGTTGATATCTTCTTAAAAGAAGTGGCACGCTTACACGGAATTCCTAACACAATTGTGTCTGATAGGGACCCAAAATTCACCTTGAATTTTCTGGAAAGGACTGTTTAAGGGATTCAGAATGAATCCGAACTTTAGTACAATGTATCATCCTGAGTCTGATGGTTAGATAGAAAGGGTGAATAGAGTAATATAAGACGTACTGAGAATGTATGTGATGGATAAACCATCAAGGTGGGAAGACTACCTGCATTTGGTAAAATTCACCTACAATAATGGGTATCATGCATCGTTGAAGATGAGCCCATTTGAAGCACTTTATGGAAGAAAGTGCAACACTCCAGTGAGCTGGGATAATCTAGCTGACAGAGAGGTAGTTGGGCCAGAGTTGCTCAAAGATATGGAAGACCAAATGATAAGAATTAAATAGAATCTAAAAGCTGCCCAGGACTGGTAGAAAAGTTATGCTAATAGTAACAAAAACCATAGAGAATTCAAAGTGGGTGACCACGTTTTCCTAAAAGTGAAAACTAACAGGAGTTCCCTGAATTTGGGAAGTTGTGCCAAGTTGGTAGCAAGATTTTGTGGGCCATTTGAAATCCTGGAAAGGATTGGGCCAGTTGCATACATGCTTGCATTACCTGCATCTATGACTGTACATAATGTGTTTCATGTTTCACTGCTTAAGAAATATATACCTGATGCTAATCATGTTATCGATTGGAATGTGATTCAAGTGGAACCAAAAGGTGTCCTGCAAGTGCATCATGTGCGCATATTGGACAGGAAAAACAAACATCTCTGGAATCGAGCTATAGAGCTTGTAAAGGTCCAGTGGACCTAGTACGGTCCTGAGGACGCGACATGGGAGAATTCAGATGCTATGCGGGCAGAGTACCCACATCCTTTTGAAATTTTTGAAAAGCTTGTAGAGACAATGTAAGGTTGCACTGAGGATAGTGCATAAATAAGGGAGGGGGGATTGTAGTGTCCCCAAGATCGAACCCTTTGTAAGTATGATGTATGAAATGAATTGTAAATATGTTTTATAGGCTGGTGACCCAAGTTTGTATAATCCAATGGGCTTATGCGATTGTTAGGCCAGAGAGCCTAAGGGTTGGAGGCCAAGGGTGTGATTTTGTACCTGTATGTATGCAACACATTAATAAAATATAAACACTACCGCGTGGAGGCTAACACAATGAATGAGTGATGGGGGACTAAGCTTCCATAGAGTGGGAAAGGAATTAGGGGCTGGAAGGTGGGAAAAGGGGGCTAAGTGTTGAGCCTAGGGGCTTAAGTCTTGGGAATAATAATTTAATATTATTCCAAAAGACATGTGATTAGTATGTTTTTATCCTAAGTTCTTTTTGAATGACATATAACTTCCAAATGGAAGGAACACGTGCTGAAGGAATGCATGCAGTTGCATGGGTGACAAGTGTCAACCCAGGCGCATGCAAATAAAAGGGCTGAGATGAGCCGCGTTGGGGGTTCGGCTTCCATTACCGTCGACTGTTGCATGGGTTCCTCCTACATTCCACCTGACCGTCTGAGCGTGAACCCATATGACCTTGGCAAGAGACCTCATGCAATTCTGAAACCGTGGGAAAAGTCTATGTTGATTTCTAGAAAGATGAGACATCCTCTATCTGAACAGATCGATCCTGTGTGTGGAATCTTTGTCCCCAAGCCATGTCTGTGAGACAATCTGCCATTGTTGAACCTATTGGAAAGCTCGTGTCTATTTTCCACGTTGGTTGTTGTGGCCACACAGTGTTGGACTGCGTGGGGCTTGTTGGCTAGTTGTACAACACTCTCTCCGGGTGAGAGAGGTGATTGAGGTTGGAAGAACAGGTTGTTGGCCTGTGAGCGATTCTCTCCAGGTGAGAGAGTGCGCAGAGGAAGGAGAGAACTCCTGGAAGGAACCCTGTAGCTGCCATAGAGCTCGGAGACTTCAGGTTCGGTATGTTGCTGTAACCCAAGGCAAGGGAGGTTAGCAGCCGAAGGACTGTCTAGGTGACATAGAAGGTGTATACTCCTGGGGTGGAATAGGCATGTGGGGAAGGAGATTTTGTGGGAAGTGAGCATGAGTGGTTCCTGGGAGAGAATTCCTTCCTTGTGATTGTGTGTTTTCCCTGTAACCTTAGCCTAGCCTAGGATTCCCTGCCTTGGGGGTGGAGCTTAGTCCTAGCTCGGGGGTGACCCACTATTGAACTGACGAGCAGTGTGGTCTAAGGCTGGGAGGTTCATGGAAGGCCTGCACTTGGTTGGTGGAACTACCACTGTTTCAAAGATAAGTACCAGATGATGCTTTAATTACATTTATGTATGTCTGTGTATTATAATTATCATGTATTTTGTTGTGCATTTGGATTAATGTTAATTCCATGGATTATTTATGTTAATAATAATTCTTATGCTTACTCTGAGCTTAAATGTTTAATTTGTTTTAAATGCATGTGGATTATATAATGCCTGTATGAGTTATATGAAAAGTGGTGTTACAACTTGGTATTAAACCGAGTAAGCCTTGGTAACAAAAAAGTGGTGTTATAGCCATCGTTGCTACCACTAAACTCCGGCCTGGTGAACCAGACAAGCTAGAAGAAGGAGAACACATCTTCCATTCACATATGTTGGTAAAAGGCACCCCATTTCACTTCATCATTAATAGTGGTAGCCATACGAACCTCATCTTAACAAAGTTCATCAAGTGGTTGGTCATGCTGACAACACCACACCCACAACCCTACACCATTGGATGGCTCTGCCAAGGAAGCGATCTTCGCGTCAACCAACAGTGTCGATTGTTATACGACATCAAGCTCGTCAAAGACGAGGTATTGTGTGATGTTGCTCTTCTCGAAGTTTGTGATGTTCTTTTGGGCCAACCTTATTTATGGAAACGTCATGTTGTATATGAGTCTAGGCCTCGTAGTGTTATTATTACCTTGAGAAGGAAATTGTACAGGATACCCAAGGCAGTCCCACATAGTGTTATTTCCTTGATCTCTGCTAAGCAATGCAGGAAGGTCATCTCTCAGATGGGGAAGTTTATCTTCTTCATGATTCGCTCTCAAAATAAGAAAAAGATCATAACAACATCTAGGGTCTCTGCGACCGACCTCTCCACATAGCATAAGCAAGTAGATAAGGTCATGGAAGAATACTCAGATATCTTCTCCTCACCTACCGGGGTAGCTCTGCACTGCCAGGTCAAGCACCCCATAGATCTGACCCCTTGTGCACCACTTCCCAATGGGTCAGTCTATCGCCGCTCTTTGTTAGAGAATGAGGAGATCAAGTGACATATCCAAGAACTTCTCCACAAGGGGTACATCCATCCCATCTCATCACCTTGTGAGAGCCCAATCATGCTGGTACAGAAAAAAGATGGAACCTTGTGACTCTGCCTTGATTACTGGGCTCTAAATAAAATCACAGTCAGAAACTGGTACTTGATTTCCCGAATCTACGACCTCCTTGATCAACTCACGGGGGCCAAATACTTTAGTAAGACTGATCTGAAGTATGGCTACCACCAGGTCCCGATAGAAAAAACAGATGTATGGAAAACTGCCTTCAAGTCAAAGGAAGGCCTTTTTGAATGGTTGGTCATGCCCTTTGGTTTGACAAATGCTCCAGCCACTCTCATGAGGATGATGGACGATATCCTGTGACCATTCACCAATACTTTTGTAGTGGTGTATCAAGATGACATTCTCATTTACAGCAAGACTTGGGCCTAACACTTGCAGCATATTCAACAGGTTTTGCACACCCTGTGGCAACACAAGCTATATGCCAACTTGGAAAAATGTTCCTTCGGCATGGACAGGGTCCATTACCCAGGCTACATAATTGATAAGCATGGTGTACATGTGGATCTAGCCAAGATCCAAGTCATCCGTGACTGGCCAGCCCCAACAACACTCACTGAGCTTCAAAGCTTCTTGGGCCTTGCCAATGTCTACCATAGGTTCGTGTTGGGATTCTCCCATATTGCATGGGCCCTCAACCAAATAACCGGGGGTTTATGTGGGGCTAGTCCCAACAAAAAGCGTTCGAATATTTGAAGCAGTGTTTGTGCTCAGCCCCAGTACTTTCACTACCAGACCTGCAACAACCCTTTGAGATCGAGATAGATGCTTCAGACTATGCGGTGGGCGTCGTTCTCACTTAGCACGGCCACCCCATGGCCTATCATAGTGATACACTATCAGATGTTGTTCGTAAGTACCCTACTTACGAAAAAGAAATGTACTCCATTGTGAAAGGCTACTGCCAGTGGAGACAATACATTCTTGGGAAGGAGACAGCCATCCACACTAATCATAAGCCATTATAGTTCATGCAGACACAAGGAAAATTGCAGAATGATCGCCATCAAAATTGGTCCACATACTTGTAGCAATTCCACCTCCAGATCAAGTATAAAACAAGAATCACCAATCATGTTGTTTATTGACTCAGCAGACCGCTAGTCACGACACTCACCACAATGCTAGACTCCTACAGCCATGAGACCTCTAGATGTCCCCAACTCTATGAGACATACCTAGACTTCGCCAACACCTACCAAATGTTGGGTGCAAACGCAGTTGTCGATAATTTCCATCTTCAGGAAGCGTTGTTGTGTCATCTGGGCCAAATTTGTGTTCCATCAAGCGAGTGAGTGAAGCTGATCTGGGAAGCCAACTACAGTCGGGTAGCAGGACACTTCGGCGTCGAAAAGACAGTGGCGATGTTATAGAAACATTTCTATTGGTCGAAACTTCGACAGGAGGTCAGCAAGTATATTAGGTCATGCATTGCTTGCGCTATTGCCAAACCGACCACTAAGAAATAGGGCATGTACACCCCTCTTCCTACTCCTGACAGGCCATGGGAATCCATCTCAATGGACTACATGTCGGGCCTCCTATCCACCAAGCAGGGAAATGATTGTTTTTTGTGGTTGTTGATCACTTTTCTAAGATGGCGATTCTGGTTGCCTGCAAGAAGAAGATCACAGTAGAGGCCACTACCAAGCCCTTCTTTGAACAAGTCTAGGTACATTTTGGAATCCCACAAACCATTGTCTCAGATTGGGATAGTCGATTTCTCAACACATTTTGGTCGAGCCTATGGTCACTGCTAGACACCAAGCTCACCAAATCCATGGCCTTCCACCCCGAGATAGATTGCCAAACCGAGGTCATAAATCGAATGATTGTGCATATCCTTCGCATGTATAATTCAAAGCACCCTCGCACATGGGATAAAATCCTTCCCTATGTCCAACATAGCTACAACCGAGCCCTGCATATCTCAACTAGCCACAACCCCTTTTAGGTGGGGTTGGAATTCCAACCATTGGGTCTCATAGATGTTGCACTTCCCCTTGCGGTCACCTCGATCGGCTCATCTCCTGCTCCAACTAAAGCTGACAAAGCCACCCAGTTCATCGAGCAGATCCAACACATCCTCCAATAGGTTCAGGTTATCCTACATAAGTCCAATGACAAGTACAAGAAGCGCCATGATCAACATCATGTACCACATAAGGTTTAGGTGGGCAACAAAGTTTGGTTGCACTTGCAAAAATAACACCTTACAAGAACCCATCAAAAGCTTCTCCCACTCCGTTATGGGTTGTAAACCATCACCAAGGTCATGGGGGATAATGATTTTGAGCTCAAAATTCCTCCTTTTCTTGCTTGCACCCAGTTTTCAACGTGGATCTCCTTTGTCCTTATTTCCCACCATTATTGGACACCTCAAACATAGCAGAACAACTAACACCAACAAAGCTCAAACCCGATTGCATACAACAGGCATCCCGTGATCATATTGTGGACACACAGATCAAGGGAATTCGACAACAAAGGATCCATTTTTATCGAGTCGTCAAAGCAAGGCAACTCTTGCACCAAGGCAAGTGGCTCACTCGGGGCCAAATTCAGTAGAAATTTCCTCATCTGATGGGGGAACTCAATGAAATGGAGACCATTGCTTCCTAAGGAGAGAGGATTGATCCAGGTGGATATCGGTGGCCACCCACCTTTTCCAACTGGTTCAAAATAGTTTTCTAGTAATTTTGGCAATTTATTATTTTTAGCAGTTTTAACTTTCGGGGCCATTTTGAGGGCCTAAATGAAGGTTTTTCTGGATCGAGCTTCTCAATTATAGTCAAAGGCTTGATTTATCCCCCAAAATGAATTTGCTCGACGACAACTTTCCAACGGGCTATCATATGCCTAAATTGGAGATCGTATGCAAAAGTTACGACCCCGGGAAGTTGATGTACTAACTTACCCAAACGAGGCCCACGTGACTTTTGGAGCTTCATCTCCTAGGGTTAGGTTTTTGAATGTCTAGGGTTTTTGGAATTCCTTTTTATTGTAAAAAGGCCTTCAAAGCCTCGTTGTGATCATATTCTTGCAAATGAATGCAACCATCACATCTCTTCTCAGAGATAAGACGCCACCATTCCAACAAGCTTGTTTCTGCTGCATTATACAGTTTCAACTTATTTCCTTACTGAATAGAAAACCAGTTTTACTGTATCTATGTTATTTTGTGTTAAGCACCTCTTAATAATATGTAGTCATTTTGTTATTGATGCAGGAGCATCCGCACCTCGTCGTGCGAGCCTGCACGGGAAGATGGAAAAGACTTCAAAGGGAGACGTCAGGGTCACGGTCGTGACTATTTTGAGGAGCGCCGCCGAT
>JZKD02S0560233.1:104043-167499 GCA_000966675.3 Picea glauca
GAAATAAAGCTAATTCATCTAATTGGCAGGGCTTCCCGATGCACTGGAAGATGTCACACCATTTATGATATTCCTTAGCGTATGCAAACAAAAATGGCCACCATAATCCCATGCATAATAAATTATGTGCCATAATTTTTTTGATGTTGTGGACTTTTGCAATTCCCTCATGAGATCTTACAAAATTAGGTCTCATTCATGATCTAAGACACACCTGCACAAAATAACATAGGCCTTGAGCTTGTATAATTGTCTAACAATTAATTGATAGTCGACACTATGGGTCACCAGTTAGGTGTATACTTGGCCAATACTTGTCAACTTGTGAGAAATTTGAAGATCTTGGCCAATTTATATGGGAATGCCTCTACTCATCAGAGTTGGGCATCTAGGAATTCATCATCTAAGATACAACCTACTTCCTCAGACAAAATCCTAGATAGGTGGTCTAGTCGTACATTATATTTATCCAACTTGAAAAAAAAAATCAAATTCAAACTCTTGGAAGAAAAAAATCCATTGACATATTCTCCCCCCCAACACTAGCTTGTTAACTAAGTATTTGAGCATCGAATGATCGATAAAGAACTTGAAGGGGGTGCCCAACAAATAGTTATGAAACTCATGCAATGCAAAGACCATAGCCACACCCTTGTGCTCTGTTGTTGTGTAATTCTTCTCAAAATTAGAGAGCTTGCAATTGGAAAAGTAATCTAGATGATCGGTATTCATATAGCCAAGTTGTGTGAGGACTGCTCCTAGTACAATGGAGGAGGAATCAACATGAGCGTGGAAAATATTATACCAATTGGGAAATACCAAGATCGATGTAGTGACCAACTTCTCCTTCAATGTATCCAATGCTTCCTAAAATTCCTAAGTCTAGATTTACTTTGCATATTTGTGTAATAATTTATCAATTGGTGCATCAATCTTCGCATAACTTTGGATAAACCACATGCAATATCATGTGTGACCTAAGGTTTCAAGTATCTCCCTAAAATAGGTGGGGGCCACCATATCCAATACCCCAACAATTTGTCTTGATCCACCAACAATCCTTCATTTCATACCACATGCCCGAGAAGTGTCCCAAATAGTGTACAAAAGATGCACTTCTTCAAATTTAAGTAAATCATGAGCTAGTGACATTTGTCCTATAATAACCCTAGGTATAATCCCAAATGTAAATGTAAGTTTAAATGTGTGTGTGTGTGTGTGTGTGTGTGTGTATAATATAAGATGGTGAGTTGTTGGTATCAAGTCTTGGATTTAGTTTTGTGTGTGCATTCCATAGTTGGTGATTGCGCGAGGTTTGTGCTTCAATGGAAGAACACACACATTTTATATTATAACATGGAATTTTGTAAGTGTGAGAGCATGGTATCCCAAAAGAAGTGTGCACACATCCCAGATTCTTGCACACACAAAGTTAAGTGTGCAGTTTTGAGGCTACAAAACCTTTGTATATATGTTGTTTTTTAAGGCTGGTGAGCCTAGATGCAAAAGGACAGTGTGCATGTATTGTAAATGTAATCACCCTCAAGATTGTTAATATAATCACATCACTATGCACAGACTCAAATTAGATGAAAAGAGACAAGGGAATAAGCTCCACGGAAAAGGAAAAAGGGGAAGCTTAAATCAAGGGAATATTTTATTAATATTTTTTAAAGTTTAATTTATGGATATGTATTTATCCTAAGTTCTCAATGGTAGGGAACAAGTCACTAGGTGTCTAAGGCTACCTCTGAAGGTAACAAGTGTTGAGTTAAAGGCATGCAATATGTATTGTTGGCTTTAGTGTAATTTAGGGGATTAACACTCATTCCTAGATCATTCAGACGAATTTTCCTCTGTGAAGGAATACATATTTTGTTGTAACTTAATGTCATTGGTTAACCCTATTCTTGGGAAGGCTTGTTTACTATTGAAGAGGCATTTTTTCAAGCCCGTGATCATTCTCTCTAGGTGAGATTTTGTTGGGAATTTTTCCCTGGTGCATTGGGCATTAGATATAGGGATCTGAGTGTAACATCCCCACTATAATCCCCATTTTAATTAATGCTTATGTAGATATAATGTGTGGCAATGACCAAAGCAATGTAATATGTGAATTGTATCTCTATGTTTTAATAATAAATTTTGATGTAGTTTTTAAGGGGACATGGACAAGAGATGGGGGTTGAATTAATCCACAAGAGGGGGGAGTGTCTAGGATAATGGCCAAGAGAGTTCCAATGGGGAATTACCCATGCATATTAATTCAACCCATTTCCCTAAATTTTCAATTTGTACACAAACCTTCCAATTTCTGATTGAGTGTTCCCAAAGCCAATCATTGAATACATATAAGAGGGTGTGTTATCACATGAAGTTGTTGTCAAGGGTCACATATAATTTCTTTTAATACCTCAGTTTGAACCCTTGCCCCATCTCTCTTATTTTTCTGTATGTCATTCCTAGATTTTTCTCTCTTATGATTGGTAAAGTCGGTTTCCCTTTTGGTTTAAGGATCTGGTTTCTCTTGGTATCTTACTTGACTGAGTCTTGACCTGAAGTTTCATGTTTCTCTCGAAGGATAAACACTTATTAGGATTTAGGTTCAAAGTATTGGTCACCTAGTTTTCCTGAGTTCACAACAAGTCATCCAAGTTCTTTGTTGATACATGTGACAGCCATGAGCATAAGGTGCAACGGTCAAAGGCTGTCGATTTCGGGCTCGAAACACAACAAAACAGGCAGTGTCATGTTTCAACGGTGGATATCCTAGGACTTCTCATATCAATGACCACACTTCATTTTGGAGCCACAACATGCTCTAGTGGTAAAATACTTGAGCAGGACAAAATATAAACCATGGTATTGTGAGAGAGATATGTGGCAGAAGGTGGTGAGTTTTGAGCCCAAAAATGGTGTGGGTCCAAACCTCTTTTGACGGCCCCAAAATCACTTGCTCATTTAGTTTCGAATCTAATAAAAACATGTGGCTTCCCCCTAATCGTCAAGCCTCATCCCGATCCCGAGGTGAAATCAGTTAATGAACAAGGATTGGTAGTTGAAACCTTAGCTCACTCCATAAATAGAAGGCATGGAGGGTCTGGCTGTGGAGACAAAGCTGTCAGTAAGAGGTACTACGATGGATAATTTTTCCTGTAGGACCATGTTGATTTGAGCTTGCGTCTAATAAAAATATGCATTCGCAGTTTGACAGAAGGATGCACATATAGAAAATCCTTGGACATGATGGCCATCTCACGCTCCTAGCATTTGTCCATTGTTTTGGGTATAAGTACATTAGTTGAAGAATATGTTAGGGTCGATGGTTGATCAGAGCTCCCTATTTTTAATAGTTTAATAGCAGATTTGTTCTTTGGTTATGTATGATACCTAGTACGTTCTCATTAATATAAGTCAGTTTCTTTCACTATATTGTTTCCCAATGTGCTGAAACACTCATGCATGGATGATCCAGACAAGATGTTGTGTTTGTATAATAATGGAGGTTTGATTATAATGTTGCTATGATCTATTTCAGTATTTTATTTCATTGTCACATTTCCTCTTATGCTGAAATGTTCATGCATGCATGATCCATATGAGGTGTTGTGGTTGTATTGCAATGGAGTTTTGATTATAATTTTTTTGTGATATGTTTCGGTATCTTAAACTTAAGTTCAATATTTCTCTTGTGCCTGCTTTCTTCTACACCAATATGATTGAAGGTTGGATTCTTATGGCATACTTGTCCACTCTCCTCACTATGTATTCCTCCTTCTCACATTTAACCTTAAAACACTGACTGAAGTTAATGAGAACCTCATTTTCTTATGCATTGCCAACCCAATTTTCCGTGTTAAAAAATTCTTATGTTGAGATTTGTCCATTTGATTTCCAATCATAAACCTTCCTCCACAAACCATTTTGATGGGTACTAGGCTTATTCTCCTGCAATCTGAGGGTGAATCTCAGTGCTAACATTCTTGGCGTCGTTGTTGGGGAACGAATTGAAGACATTTCCCTAGGATTGAACGACAAAGAAATACTGATTCTCAAGGTGCATAAAAAATTAGTACCTTGAAGATTGTCGCTTGCTCGTGGCGACTCCACTATTTGAGTTGTGTCTCCCAAAGGAAACCACACGAGGTATACTCTGTTAGCACTCTGTAAATTTGTCCGACTTCTAGACAAATGACAGAGGTAATTGTTTCAACCAACTTTGTAGATGGGTACTAGCCTACTAAGCTCAGAGAGGTCTCTCTCGTGTCACTTGATATTTCTTTGGCAATCAATGGCTAGATTTGGTGTTGTTTTGGGTTTTTTTTATAAATTTGTTGGTAAGGAAGGGGAGGGACACTTAGGGCTATGGAGTCAAAATTATGAAAGTGAATGAAAAAAATGATTGGATGGTATAACTCTCCAGAGGATAAAGGCTAAATTAGGTGATGACTCTGAGTTATAAATTGTATTTATTAAGGGTGTAATAAGAATGAGAAAACAAGTAACTGCATCAAAGCATTACTGAACTGAATTCTAAATTTGTTAGGAAGAACATTACACAGTTTAAATTTCTTAAGCCGAGAGCATCACACAATGAATCATGAGATTTTAACTATCCAATTTAAACAGAAGAAAGCGCAAATGGAATTTAAGAACACAAGAAATACATACAATGAGAGAAGACAAAACTCATATCACCACCATTAGAATCTTTTCATAGATACTTCAAAAGCTTCTGCATATGTATTCAATTCAGCTCCAGAAAATTACAATTTAGTTCATAATAGCTAAGGAGGTTCCCTTGCACTTCTACCAACTTCTAATACATTTGGAATCCCTAATACTTATACAATTCGAGTTCCTTCGGTGTGCAACATATTGCAATAACTAAAATAAAATGTTTCATCTTCTAAAACTCAGTACAATGATTACAAATCACAGTTTTGGTATGAGAACTGACTATAATGATTAACAGAAAACATTTTCATGATCCAACTGTTGATTCCTCTGACACTTCAGCTCCTTCCTCTTCCACATTCTCTTTGAAATGTCACTATTACTCTTTCAAATCTAATTTCATTTATCCATATTCTTCTTAAATATTTGGGAATAATATATTTGAATAAAAATAATTCCCAAATATTTTTTTATCCTGTAGAATTAAATTTCCATATTTTAATTCATGCTCATGGTTTTGAAAAACCATTTATTTATTGCTTCCCATGGTTTTGAAAACCATGTCTTGTTTTTCCCAATTTACGATTTCACTGTGAAAACCATTTACTATGCCTTTTTTTTTCCAATTTACCATTTCACTGTGAAAACCATTTACTGGTTTGTTTCCCATGGTTTTGAAAACCATGTCTTGGTTACCATCTTTGGTAAAATACTTTTAATCTTCTTCTTTTACTTCTATAAAAACTTTGGATAAACAATTATCCAAATCTTCCTTTCACGTGCATATTCCCATTCAATTATTTTCCATGGAAATAAACATTAATCTCTTTAATTTTTACCTCTGTGAAAAATTTCCACCGTGAGGAAGAATCTTATTTGTTGGAAATTCCATGATTAGTGTTGAAACACACATAAATATACCACACATAAACCATATAATAAATGGTTGCATTTATTATTTCGGTCTTGGGAGGAGTGGTTTTAACCCACACCACTTTTACCCCCGAAATGCATCACGTAAGAATTCACCCACACCACCGGTTAAATTTCTGCCCGCTTTCCAGAATTAACCTTCGTTTACTTTCAAGCCCTAAAATGTATATGCACCCTCCATCCACCCTTTGTCTTTTAAATGTTAAAAATTGAGATTCGTGCCCATGATTTGACGCGAGGTCATGAATTAAATATTGGATTAAATATAAATATAAATGTTTTAATATAAAAATATTTATATTAATAATAATAAACCCTTTTTCCATTTCTAAGGACTTTGGGAGTATGAGGCTTATCACATGACTTTGTGGATAGGAGAAGGGTGCTTAAGCTTAATAAAAGGAATATTTTTAATTTTCAATGAGAATATGATAATAAGGGTAAAAATGAATGAAGTGATGGAACCAAGGGATTTAGATAAGCATTAAGGCTAGATATAGGTCTAGGATATTTTCCAATTTTGACTCATGGAGAACATGACTATTTTGGATGATTGGTCGAGTGAAGGATTTAAGTGATGGGAGCTCGACAGAGCTAGTGAAATTTTTTTAAAATCTGAGTGGAAAGATAGCACAAGGACAAGATGCTTAAGAAAAATTAATGCAAATTAACATGTCATAACATTGGCTCCAATGGGGATTCTATTCTACCAGTGAGGTAGCAAAGAACTTGTAGACATGGTGCCTGATCCATTGGGATGCTCCCAAAACATGTGTGTGTACCCTGCTCCAACATGTCACCAGTGTCTGCTAAAAACCAAAGTCTGCACACTTCTCTTAACTGGAGACTAAACATTCAATACATCGCTAAAATCTAACTATGCACACTACTGAAAATTCAAACTAACAAATGTTTGACCAACAATCTTATTCGCACCTACCTACCCTAACTGCTAAAATGAACTGACAATCAAGTGAAATCATAATGCCAATGAAACCATGCAATCATTTGGCTTCCCAATTTTCCTTTGCTCACATTTTTCTTAAGTAGACAGACAAATGTAAAAGATTGTAGCTGAAAACAAAAATTGAATCCAAAATATGAGCTTATGGATGAAACAAATTCCTCCTTCACTGATGACTGTAATAGGATGGCCACAAGATATTGAAAAGCATGAAAAATCATTTTTTCTTGATGAACAAAAAAAAGAAGACAAGACTCATTCAAAAGTGTTTGTTGCTCTTGCTCTATTTCTTTAGTTCTGAGAACATTTAAAAAGAAAATGGCATCAATAGGTTTATCTACTTTTCCATGCATCTCAACAAAAAAATTCATACATTGTTGAACATATTCAAATATGACAACCATATTATGTGCATCAAGGATATCCTCTTGTTCGTCAAACAATTCCTGATTTGGTTTCATTAACCTTCAGGAATTTTTCTTGAGGACTGTCATTTTGATTTTCAAACGAATGAAGGGGAATAAGTTCCTATTCATAATATTCTTGCAAATGTGAAAATCTAACATCATGAACTATTTCATAGTCTAGAGTTCCCATGGATGCATTTTCAAAACTATGATTTTCAAAGGAATCAAATGAAACAACTACCTCTTCATTATATCTTGTATTTCATATTGAAAAGTGGCATACACTATTTTGTTTCTTTCCTGAAACTTTATGTCATTTGTTTTTTCACTTATTGAAGTCTCCATAGATGCAGTTTTAGAACCCTCATCCATGTCTAAGAAAATCATAATTTGAACAACCACACCATTCATAGGGGAAGAAAGACAACTTTGAAACACTTTGTCTTGCTGGAAATCTGGTTGAATATCTTCATCAAGTCAGCAAAAGGAAAGTGACTTTTAGCAACAATTTCTTGACCACCTTCATCTTCAGCCAAAGGAGGGGCTACTGTTTGTTGTTAGGAAGAATATTCATAAAGGTCTTCTTTGATTTCATCATTCATACACTCTTCATCACCAAAAAAAATTTCAAGGTACTTAATGAAATGTTCACAAAATTCACAATAATCTTCAAACATCAAGAATGAAGGATTGGAATCTCCATAATGCTTAAAGAATGTTATATGGAAATCCTTAAGAGAGTATACACTGCCTTTTTTTAAACCTTCATACCATAATCTTGCTTTCCCCTCTAGAGTAGCCATAAACATTTTCATCAAACAATCCTCATGAAATTTAACCCCCATCTTACATATATGCATGTGAAATATAATCGAGTGCAAGGAAACACCATTTCCTTTCCCATATTTGAATTTAGGAAAATATTTTTCCCAATCTATGTGAGGAATACGCTTTGGAAAGCCAAGAATATGAGATCAATTTATTGGAGCACACCTTCCAGATTTGTAATCCATCTTGAAGAAATGGAGTCATCAATAAAATATTTAGGCTACTAAGTCTTTGGACATTGGAGTTGCCATGAAAATTTTGAATTCTATATTCTTGAAAATGGAGTCGCCAGGTGAATGATGTACAACCTTCTATGTCTGAATAATTTTCACCATCAGTACTCAGATCTAAACCTTGTTGTTTCTTCCAGGTAAGATTTCACCTTTGCTCCTTGACAACGGCGCTATGACATTAGCACTCTGTAAATTTGTTCAGCTGATAAAAAATTGACATAGGTAACTGTTTCAACCAACTTTGAAGCTGGGTACTAGCCTGCTCATCTGAGAGAGGGCTCTCTCGTGTCACTTGATATTTCTTTGGAAATAAATGGATATATATATATATATATATATATTTTGGGGGGGAGGTTTATAAATTTCCTGGCAAGGAAGAGGAGAGACACTTAGGGCTATGGGGTCGAAATTTTGAAAGTGAATGAAAACAATGATTGGCTGGTAGAACTCTCCAGAGGATAAAGGCTAAATGAGGCGATGAATATGATTTATAAATTGTATTTATACGGGGTGTAAGAAGAAGGAGGAAACAAGTAACTGCATAAGAGAATTACTAAAATGAATTCTGATTTTTTTAGGAAGAAGATTACACAGTTTAAATTTCTTAAGCCGAGAGCATCACAAGATGAATTCTGAGCTTTTAACTATCCAATTTAAATATAAGAAAGTGCAAATGTAATTTAATAACACAAGAAATACATACAATGAGAGAAGACAAAACTCATATCACCACCATTAGAATCTTTTTATAGAGACGTCAAAAGCTTCTACATATGTATTCAATTCAGCTCCAGAAAATTACAATTTAGTTCAGAACAACTAAGGAGGTGCCCTTGCACTTCTGCCAACTTCTAATACATTTGGAATCCCTAATACTTATACAATTCAAGTTCCTTCGGTATGCAACTGATTACAATAACTGAAATGAAACGTTTCAACTTCTAAAACTTAGTACAATGATTACAAATGACAGTTTTGGTATGATAACTGACTATAATGATTAATAGAAAAATTGTTTCATGATCCAACTATCGATTCCTCTAAAACTTCATCTCCTTCCTCTGCTACATTCTCTTTGAAATGTCACTAGTACTCTTTCAAATCTAATTTCATTTATCCATATTCTCCTTAAATATTTGGGAATAACATATTTAAATAAAAATAATTCCCAAATATTTTTTTTATTCTCTAGAATTAAATTTCCATATTTTAATTCATGCCCCTGGTTTTGAAAAACTATTTATTGTTTTCTTCCCGTGGTTTGAAAACCATGTCTTGTTTTGCCCAATTTACCATTTCACTGTGAAAACCATTTATTGTGTCTTTTGTTTCCAATTTACCATTTCACTGTGATAACCATTTACTGGTTTGTTTCCCATGGTTTTTAAAACCATGTCTTGGTTACCATCCTTGGTAAAATACTTTTAATCTTCTTCTTTTACTTCTGTAAAAAAATTGGATAAAGAATTATCCAAATATTCCATTCACTTGCATCTTCCCATTCAAATAAGCATTAATCTCTTTAATTTGGAAATTCCATGATTAGTGTTGAAACACACATAAATATGTCGCACATAAACCATATAATAAATGATTTCATTTATTATTTCGGTCTTGGGAGGAGTGGTTTAAACCCACACCACTTTTACCCCTGAAATGCATCAAGTAAGAACACGTCTCCCCAACCAAAAACCACCGAGTAAATTTTGGCCCGCTTTCCAAAATTAAACTCCGTTTACTTTCAACCCCTGAAATGTATATGCCCCCTCCATACACCCTTTGAATTTTCAATGTTAAAAATTGAGATTCGTGCCCATGATTTGATGTGAGGTCATGAATTAAATATTGGAATAAATATTAATATAAATGTTTTAATATAAAAATATTTATATTAATAAAAATAAACCCTTTTTCCATTTTCTAAGGACTTTGGGCATATGAGGCTTATCACATGACTTTCTGGATAGGATAAGGGTGCTTAAGCTTAATAAAAGGAATATTTTTATTTTTCAATGGGAATATGATAATAAGGGTAAAAATAAATGAAGTGATGGACCCGAGGGATTTAGATAAGCATTAAGGCTAGATATAGGTCTAGGATATTTTTCAATTCTGACTCATGGAGAACATGAATATTTTGGATGATTGGTCTAGTGAAGCATTTAGGTGATGGGATCTTGACGGAGCTAGTGAAAAAGTTTTAAAATCTGAGTGGAAAGATACCACAAAGACAAGATGCTTCGAAAAAATTAATGCAAATTAGCATTTGATAACATACTCCACATCTACCTATAGCAACACCTGAAGTTGACCCAGAGAAGATTATAAAGAAAGGAAATACCTCTCAAGAAGGAATTTCAGCTATTGTACCAGGTGATTATGGTAATTTACATAATTCTTCTTTTAAAACTCCAGTAGTTGTATAAAATTCTCCTTTTATACCATCTTTTGGAGTTTCCAGAAGTTTAGATTTTGAAATATTTCCTATTGAACTTCCCCCTTCTAGTATTCATTTGGAAGGAGAAATTTTTGAAACCCATGTTTCCCCTAATATTGTAAAGTGGTTTAGACCTAGGAGCTTAGATTATTTTCCCACTTTTGGTTGTCCTACTCCTGCTCCTCCCTTGGACTCTATACCATCCCCCTCCAACACTCAACTGCTTCCCCTCACTCCTAAAACCAAAACTACAATTGTACCTATCTAAACTCCATCTCTCCATTGTTCTCCTACATTTCACATTCCAATGGAAAGTGCTAATATTCCTATAAATAGGATGGATTCCATAGTGGATGCTAGATATGCCCCTCTTGTTTTACCTTAGCCTATGAATTCTCTCTCATTCATAGACTACCGTAAGTACATGCCCAAGTTCACAGGGGAGGAAGACATAACTACAGAAGAACACCTTTCATCTTTTTATAGTTATGCAGATAACCTTAACATTGAAAATGAATATTTGTGGATGAGAGTATTTGTACAGAGCCTTGATGGTGAGGCTAGGAAATGGTTTAGGAGATTGACTCCTAGATATATTGTTGGTATTGAAGATTTGGATGATTCACTCTTGAGGCATTGGGGGGCTAAAAAAGATTTTATTTATTACATTACAAAATTTGGCTCACTTAAGAGGAAAGAGGGGGGATCTATTTCAGACTACTCAAAAATATTTAATAAAATGTATAGTAATATTCCCACTGAAATAAATCCTACAGAAACCTCTGCCAAGATTAATTATGCCAGCGCTTTTGACCCTGAGTTTTTCCTATTGTTGAGAGAAAGAAGAGCTACCTCTTTAGCTCATATGCAAGATGCATCCCTTGAAGTAGAGTCTAATATATTGGCAACTGACAAAATTAGGAGTAAATCTGATAGAGACAGAATAAAAAGTAGGGTTTAAGATTCAACCTCTGGTTCCTCTGCTTCTCACTCTCAAGTGGATGAATTAACAAAATTGGTAAAATCACTTTCTACAGAAATGGAGAAGTTGAAAATTCAAGGAAAGAAAAGATATAATAACACCCACAATGTTGATAATAGGCGTAATTTCAGAAGACCCAATGATGCCCCTCATATCCTCCAAAGAGATCAAAGAAACAAGGATAAGGATGATCAAAGAATCCAAGACCCTCTCCAAAATAACCTTGTTACTGATGAAGAAGGAGAGGAGGAAGAAGTTGATCCTAACATACATTGTCTTGGTGACACCTCTTCATATCCTCACTTAACCCAATCAACATATGAAGAGTCTCTCATGGATAGAAAACTAAATGAATTAAGTAAAGAAGAAAGGACCAGTGGCAATCAAAATAGATACAACCTAAGGTCAAAGAAGAAAGAGGGGAAGCTTGAAAATTATGATCAGCCTACTAGAGCATAGAATCCTGCTAAGAGTGTGGAAACTAGCAACAAATAAAAATAGGCACAAAACCCCCAGGCAGTGTTTAAGATACTTACCCCATAAATTAAGGATATTCTGAAGCCTCCCTCCTCTTTTAGCTTTGAGAATGATATTCAAAAAATTAAAATCATTGTACTTTTTTAGAAGCTAATTAAGAATGAGGAGTTAAAAAAGAACCTTTCAAAAAAGTTGCATCCTTAACCTTCCTCTAATTCCACAGATTCAGTCAACCTTCAAGATGAAAAAACAGTTGTCATCCTAGGTCCTTTGGTATAGGGATAGAGATGACTCATCCCATCATTTCTACACATCATTAAATATTCATGATAAAGTGTTGCACAACTGCTTGATGGACTTAGGGGAATCTCTTAACCTAATGCCTAAAACGTTTATGGATGATCTTGGGTTGGAAGTTACAAAAAATTACCATGACCTACACTCATTTGATTCCAAGAAGGTGAAGTGTCTTGGGGTTATTAAATACCTGGTTGTTTCCTTGTTCCAATTTCCAATGAAAAGAGTGGTCATGGATATCATGGTGGTTGATGTCCCCCCTAAGTTTGGGATGCTCTTGTCAAGATCTTGGATCAAAAGACTAGGGGGAAATTTACAAATGGACCTTTCATATGCCACCATTCCCATGTTTGGGGGAGAACATAGAAGGATTTGTAGGGTGTCACAATTAGCCTACATCATTAGTGATGAAGCAAATCCTACCAGCCACCTTATTTTTTCACTTGATATTGATTTAGGATCAAGTATGTTGCAACTCGCTGATGATCCTCAACCACCTGTTGAAATCCAAAACCAATCCATCGCCTCTTCTGAAGATCCTCCTCATAATACCTCTATTTGGAAGATGTTTTTTGATGGGGCCTCTTCTAAGGAGGGTGTTGGTGCTGGTGCTGGGGTAGTCTTTATTTCTCCTACCCAAGAGATCATATCTTTTTCCTTCAAGCTTGAATTTGAAGCTACAAACAATGTGGCATAATATGAGGCTCTTGTTTTGGGTTTGAGGGTTGCTAAAGACATGAGGATTGAAGAACTAGCAGTGTTTGGAGATTCTAAATTAATTGTTCATCAAGTTAAAAATCTGTACTAAGCTAAACACTCGAGGTTAAGGACTTACCGAAATAAAGTTTGGGATGTTGTTGATAGTTTCTTCTTAGATTTTAATATCTCATTTTTTCCAAGAGAGGAGAACACTATGGAATATTCCTTGGTTGTTTCAACAAGTAATTTCAGAATTCCTCTACCCCCTAAACTCAAGTATGATGTGGAAGTGAAGTATAGACCCTCTATACCTGAGAATGTCAAACATTGGAAGGTTTTTGAGGATGATCTTGAGATAAAAAGATTTCTTGATACTGTGGATGAGTTTTCTACCTTACATATTGATCAATATCATGATGTTGAAAAGGGCCCTCATACTGATATTTTTTCTGAATAAAATTGATGACCATCATATTGTTAAGTTGCCAAGTAACCATATTCCAAAAGGACTAGTCCCCTTGGAGAGATTGTTTGATAGAAACAATGTTGCTATAAAGTTTAAAGGTTCAACTGAAAATACTGAGGTGAATGAATGGAATTTATGTACAGAGGAGGATCCAAATTATGTTAAGTTGTTTGGCAACTTGTCAAAGGAACAAAGGGATGAGCATGTTAAGCTTTTAAAAGAGTTTGTTGATGTGTTTTCTTGGAAATATGAGGACTTAAGAGCATATGACACATACATCATTGAACATAATATCCCTTTGAAAGAGGGGACCAATCCTTTTAGGAAGAATCTCAGACAGATAAATCACATGATGCTGCCTATTATGGAAAAATAAGTGAAGAAATTTTTAGATGCCAAAATCATAATTCCTTTGAGATACTCTAAGTGGGTGGCTAACTTGGTCCCTGTGAGAAAGATAAATGGGGAAATTAGACTATGTGTTGATTTAATTAATTTGAATAGAAGATCCAAGAAATATAATTACCCCTTGCAAAAGATGGAGCACATTTTGCAAAGAGTCACTAGTTCATCTAGGATGTTTATGATTGATGGATTTTTTAGCTACAATCAGATCTATGTCTTGCCTGAAGATAGAGAGAATACAACCTTTACTACTCCTTGGGGAACATTCACGTACGTTAAAATTCCATTTGGGTTTATGAATGCAAGAGAGACCTTTCAGCGAGCAATGGACATTTCCTTCATTGGGGAGAATGAAAAATTTGTAGTCATCTATCTAGATGACATTACAATGTTCTGAAAATATGATAAAGAGCATTATCATCATTTGAAAAAAAAAATCTTGAAGTGAAGAAATTTTGGTCTCTCTCTAAATCCTAGGAAGTCTCTGTTTGCTATGAAGGTAAGTTATTGGGGCACATTATATCAACAAAAGTGGTAAGAATTGATCCAAGTAGGGTAGAGACCATCCAGACCTTGTATTTTCCTAGATCCAAGAAATAGGTTCAGTCTTTCTTAGGGAAAATCAATTTTCTAAGAAGGTTCATCTCTGACTTTACTGAATTAGTAAAGTACATTACAACCATGCTTAGAAAGGGAGATGAGGTGAGATGGAATACTGAGTCTTGAGAATATTTTGATTAGATAAAAAAGGCCTTGACCGAAGCACCTGTGCTCATCAACCCTAACTATTCCAAGGAGTTTTTGATATTTTCCTTTTCCTCATTCGACACATTGGATGTTGTTTTGCTGCATAAAAATATGGAGGGGTTAGAGAAGCCTATTTCCTTTTTCAGCAGAGCATTGAGGGATGCAAAAATGAGACATGATGTCATGGAAAAGCAAGCTTATGCTTTGGTCAAAGCCCTCAAGGATTTTAGAGTATATGTTCTACATTCAAATATTTTTGTGTATGTCCCTTCAGCCTCAATGAAAGAGATACTTATCCAACCTAACATAGATGGGAAGAGGAGCAAGTGGATTGATAAAATTATGGAATTTGACGTTGAAATAAATCCCACTAAACTAGTGAAAGGACAAGGTTTAGCTAGGTTGCTGGCTGAATCAAATTGAAAATATTTAGGGGTTAATTTCATGAACATAAACTCAAAAAATCAGAAAGTTGGGTTTGTTGATAAAATCTCTCATTCGAACCCCAATTTGGAAAAATGCACTTGGTATAAAGACATCATATATTTTCTACATAATTTGCATCCTTGTGATGATTTTGACAATAACAAGGTGAGGTATTTGAAACTTAAAGAGACCAGATATTGTCTCATTGATCATATCTTGTATTGGAAAGATACTATGGGAGTTCTTTTGATATGTTTAGATCCACAAGAAGCTAAAAGGGCCATGAATGACTTTCATGATAGATTATGTGAGGGCCATCATTTTTGGAGGACCACATTTTATAAGATCCTCAAAGTTGGGTATTTCTGGCCTATCCCTTTTAGTGATGTTTATGCAAAAATTTGAGCTTGTGTCAAATGCAAAAAGTTTTCTGGAAAGAAGCAACTCGAATATTTGCGTTTGAAACCTATGGTGGTTTCTGGACCTTTTCAACAGTGGGGTCTTGACTTCATTGGAGAAATCCACCAAGCCTCAAGTGGTAAACACAGGTGGATTTTGACTGCCACTGATTATTTCACCAAGTGGATAGAGGCCATTCCTACAAGGAGTGCCTCCCACAAGGTAATCATTAGCTTCTTTGAAGATATCATGTCTAGATTTGGTTTTCCAAGAAGGATTTTTATTGACAATGTTGCCTCCTTCAGAGATGAACCATTGATCAAGTTCTGTGAATAGTATGGGATTACATTAATCCATTCTACTCCTTAATACCCCCAAGGAAATGGTTTGATAGAGTTCTCTAACAATATCCTCATAAAGATCATCAATAAATTGTTAAAAGATAGTAAGAAACCATGGCATTCAAAGCTTAAATTTGCATTATGGGTTGATAGGATTACAACAAAGAGGTCACTTGGTGTTTCCCCTTTTCAGCTTGTATATGGGGTTGAGGCTATATTTCCTACTTAGATTTCCTTTCCTGTGGAAAATTTACTCAAGGAATACCAAGGATAACCTGATGATATGGTGAGGAAGAAACAATACTTGGTAGAGGTACAACAGACCAGGTAGAATCCACTTGATAAATCTCAAGACCATCAACAAAAGATAAAATGAGCCTTTGACAAGAAGGAAAGAAAGGAAGATTTTCAATTGGGTGATCTAGTGCTCAAATGGGATGCACCCAAGCATGACAAAGGAAAACATGGTAAATTCGAAGCCTTATGGATTGGTCCTTTCAATATTTTTGAGGCATTTTCAAATAAATATTATAAATTGCATAACTTGGAGGATTCCAAAGTTTTTGGTGGCCCTATCAATGGGCACTTTCTGAAAAAAAAAAAATTCTTAAGCCATGATTGGATTTCCATCCATTGTAGATACAACTTTCTCTTTGATTTCTATTTGAATAAGTGACCCCATGACCCAAAAGCTATGGGACTAAAACTACTTGTTCTTGGTATCTCACAAGGCGAATGTCATCCCCTATGGAGTCAATGTTATCACATGAAGTTGTTATCAAGGGTCACCTATAATTGATGTTAATACCTCAGTATGCACCCTTGCCCCATCTCTCTAATTTTTCCATATTCTAGTCCCAGATTTTCCCCCTTCTGATTGGTAAAGTCGGTTTCCCTTTTGGTTTAAGGACCTGGTTTCTCCTGGTGTCTTTCTTGACTGATTCTTGGCCTGGATTTTTCTTGTTTCTCTCCAAGGATAAACACTTATTAGGATTCGAGTTAAAAGTATTGGTCACCTTGTTTTCCTAAGTTCACAAAAAGTCATTTAAGTCCTTTGTTGATACATGTGACATCCATGAGCACAAGGCGCAATGATCAAAGGTAGTCGATTTTGGGCTCGAAACATAGACAAACATGTGTTGTCATGTTTCAACAATGGAGATCCCATGACCTCTCAGATCAACGACCATGCTACATTTCGGGGCTGAAGCATGCTCGGGCATTAAAATCATTGAGAGGGATGAAATTTAAACCATGATATTGTAGGAGAGCTACGTGGAAAAAGGTAGTGATTTTCAGGCCCAAAAGTGGTGTGGGTCCAAACTGCTTTCATTGGCCCAGAAATCACATTCCCATTTACCGTTGAATCCAATAAAAACATGTGGCTGACCACTAGTGGTCATGCCTCGTCCCGATCCTAAGGTGAAATTAGGTAATGAACAAGGATTGTTAGTTGAAACCTCAACTCACTCCATAAATAGAAGGCATGGAGGGCCTGGTCATGGAGACAGAATTGTTAGCTCGAGGTACTACGATGGATGATTTTTATTGTAGGCCCATGCTGATATGAGCTTGCATCTGACAAAAATATACACACACAGTCTGATAGAAGGATGCACAGATAGAAAATCCTTGGACATGATGGCCAACTTGCACTCCCAGTGGTTGTCCACTGTTTTCGGTATAAATACATCAGTTGAAGAATATGTTAGGGTTGATGGTTGAGTAGAGCTCCCTATTTTGTAATAGTTTGAAAGAATATATGTTCTTTGGTTATGTATGATACATGAAAATTTCTCATTAATGCCCAGGGTGGGTGTGAGTAATCACATCCCATATTTATTGGGCACATGGGGGTTGAGTACAATCATCTTGGGGAAGAGTGTGAGTCAAGCAAGGCAAGCCAAAGAGAGGAATTTTGTATCAGATGGGACAACAATTTTACACATGGGTGTTTTTGTGCATGAGGAGAAAGTAGAGATAAAGGAAGAGAGATTGGAGCTAGTGCAGCCATGGAGGGAGAATTCTAGAGAAAGATGGAGTGTATTGGAGTGTATTTGGAGTTGGAAATTGAAGAACTGAGTTTCCAGGCCTGAAGAGTGAAATCATGAGTGATTTTCATTAAAACAACAAGTGTTTGTTGTTGTTTGCTAGTAGTTTTCCTAACAAAAAGTTCCTTTAAGTTCCCATCTAAGATATTCCTGGTTACCTATACTAGAGAGACCCTGATAAATGAATGGGATGCCCGAGGGAATGAGATCAGTAAAGGGGTACATTCCTTGGGTTGGGAAGGTCAAGAAGAATATATTTGGTGAAAAATCAAGGTAACTATAGGAAGATATTAGTGGGTTGTAATTTTTATGAGATCTGAGTGGACTATGAGAGACCACCCTCTTTTGTGGATTACTAGCCTCAGCTTGGGGGTGAATAGTTGTTTAGATTTGGAACAGTTAGTCTACGATTGGGTGGAATGACTGTCCTAAGAAGCAGGTTACACAACCATTGTTAATAGATAAGTGTTTATTTGTTTTCTATCTTGTAGTTATGAGTTAAATTGTTGTGCATGATATCTGTGTATTTGAGAATGATTTATACACTTTTGTTGGATTTATTAAGATTCATTCATGTTATTTTGATATGTTGTAGATGCATCAAGTGAATGGTTTTAGAAAATAGTTAAATATTGTTTAAATTCATAGTTGTAAGCTACATGAAATTAGTTAACTCTAAATGAATTAAAAGAGTTGAAATAAATTTCAGTTTTATGGATATTTTGCACCGTAATGTCCCTCGTTTGGCATGGGGGATGTTACATTATGGTATAAGAGATTTTGGTTTAAACACTAGGCTTGTATGAGCCAAGTTGGATATGAATTCATGAAATTTGTTGTTATAGATTTTTTCTATGACGGGTTGGGAAAAAATGGAGAAGAACATAGAGGAATCCTCAATTTCATTAGTGAAAATTGGGTTTAAATGACTCTAGGTTGTTTAATAGGTTCCATGGAGACAAGTGATAAATTTATAGATCGAAATTCGACTTAGAATAGTTGAAATTCGAGTTTTAATGGCCTCTTGACAAGTTGCGGGTAGTTTGGTGATCTGGATTTAGGAGCGGAACGAACTGATTAATAGGATGAATACAATAAACATAGAGATATGAAGAATAACACAAATATCCAGTGAACAATATCTTCTATTAAGTAATGAAATAGGATAAAACCGTAAAACTACATAACTAAAACACTTGCTCGAATGATGGTAGTTATCTCTAAGAGGAGATGTGGTTGTTACGTGCATTTGTCTAAGAAGAATGGATTACAATGAGGCTCTAGAGGCCTTTTTGATATTACTCATGAATTCCAAAACCATAGACATCCAAAAAACTAACCCTAGAAGGTGAAACACCAAAAGTCATGTGGGACCTATGGGTAAGTTGGTGTAATTTGGTACCTTGGCTTCCTAGGGTTGTAACTTTTTCATACGACCTTCATTTTAGGCATGTGATAGCCCGTTGGAAAGGTATTTCATAGTAATACACCTTCGCAGTCAAAATCTAACTTCGTCTACAGTTTGACTATGGCGAGCCAAAAAAAAATGCTTAGGGCCCCAAAACGGCCCTAGAAGTACACCAACATGTGTTGACATGAAAACATATAAAATAAGCCAGTTGGACTAGGCGAGAGGCCACCCATATCCACCTGGAGGATGTGTGTGGCTTCATACAACCCTAGAAGTGTAGAACCCATAATTACAAAGAAGTACAGAAGAACGTGTTGAACACAAAACGAACACGAGGAGACGGTTGGAATAGGTGGGTGGCCACCAATATCCACCTGCATCAATCCTACCCCCTTAGGAAGAAATGGTGTCTATTGAGTTGAGTTCCCCCATCAGGTGAGGAAACTTTCGATAGATTTGTCTCTAGGTCAGCCACTTTCCTTGGTGTAGGAGTTGTTGTGCCTTGAAAACCTGATAAACCTGGATCTGTTGCTGGCGAGTGCCATTGACCTGCGTGTCCACTATATAATCAGTGAATTCTTGTTCCATGCAGTCAGGATTAATATTTTTTGGTGTTAGTTTTTCTGTGACCTTGGAGGTGTCCAATAATGGTGGAAACTATGGTCGAAGGATGTCCACATTGAATATTGGATGCAGACCAAGGAAGGGTGGATATTGAAATAAAAAGCATTGCTACCCACAACCTTGTTGATATTGTAAGGCCCGTAATGAAGGGGGAAAAGATTTCGATGGGGCCCGGTGAGACGCTCCTTCTGAAAATGTAACCAGAATTTGTTGCCAACCTGAAACTGGTGTGGCACCCTATGTTGATGATGGCATTGCTTATACTTGGCATTGGATTTCTGCAAAATATCTTGGACCTGTTGATGGATGTGTTGAATCTGCTCAATGAATCTGGTGGCTTTGTTGATCGTAGAAGATCAGGGGAAGAGTCTGTCTATTTGGCGGTAAGAGGGATTGCAACATCAATGGGTCCCAAGGGTTGGAATCCTAGACCCACCTGAAATGGGCTATGCTCGGTGGAAATATGGAGAGCCCCGTTGAAACTATGCTGAACATATGGGAGATTCTTGTCCCATGTACATGGATGCTTATAATTATACATGCACATGATTTTCACAATCATTCGATTGACGACCTCTGTTCAACCATCGGTTTAGGGGGGAAAAGCGGTGGATTTTGTGAGCTTAGTGTCCAACAGAGACCAGAGAATCGACCAAAAGGTGTTGAGGCACCTACTATCTTAGACGAAGATGATGGTCTGTGGTATCCCAAAGTGGACCCACACTCATTCGAAGAAGATCTTGGAAATATATTCCATTGTGACATTCTTCTTACAGGATGTGAGGATGACCATCTTAAAAAACTGATCAACGACCACAAACACACAATCATTTCCTTTCTTCGTGGATGACAAGACAAACATGTAATCCATTGAGATGGATTCCCAAGGATTCTTGGGAACATTAAGAGTGGTGTATAAGCCTTTCTTCTTAATGGCTAGCTTGGAAATGGCACAGGCAGTGCAAGATATGATATACCTGCTAATGTCCTGTAAAATTTTTGACCAATGAAAATGTTTATGAAGAATGACCATTATTTTCTCTACACTCGACTGTAGTGGGATTCCCAAATAATCTTTGCACACTCTCTTGTAGGAACACAAAGATGGCCTAGGTGGCATAAGAGTCTTTCCTAAATGTGAAAATCTGTGACAGTTGTGCATGTACCCAAGAGTTGATAGGTGGTGGAGAAGTCTGGATTTTGTTGATAAAGTTGGGGCCACTTAGATTCTTCATGTACATCGGAATGGAGCACAGTGGTGAGTGCAGTCACAGGAGGCTGACTGAGGCAGTGAACGACATGATTGGAGATACATTTCTTATACTTGATGTTTATATGGAACTGTTGTAGGTAGGTGGACCACTTCTGATGGTGGTCGTTCTACAATTTCCCATGTGTATGTATGAACTGTAGAGGCTTGTGATTAGTGTGTATGATCATCTCCTTCCACAAAATGTAATGTTTCCATTGACGATAGTCTTGTATAATGGAATACATTTCCTTGTCACAGGTGGGTTATTTTTGGATAGTATCGGAGAGTGTGTCACCATGGTATGCTGTCAGATGCCTGTGCTGAGTGAGAACTCCGATCACATCATAGTCATATTCATCAGTCTCTATCTCGAATGGTTGTTGTCGATCGGGAAAGGAGAGTACTAGAGATGAGCACAAGCGATGCTTCATATCATCGAGTTCTCTTTGTTTCTCCTTCCTCCACACAAACTTGGCCCTACTACCACCCTTGGTCACCTAGCTAAGGGCCCATGCAATATGGGATAATTCCAACACAAACCTTCGGTAGAAGTTGGCTAGTCCCAAAAATCTCTAAATCTCGGTCAGTGTGGTCAAGTTTGGCCAGTCACTGATGAATTGGATCTTAGATGGATCAACATGTACCCCATTATCATCAACAATGTAGCCCAGGTATTGGACCCTGTTCGTTCCAAAAGATCATTTTTCCAAGTTGGCATAAATCTTGTGCTGTCGCAGAGTGCTCAATACTTGTTGAATATGTCACATGTGATCCTCCCATGTTCCGTGGAAGATGAGGATGTCATCCAAATATATGAACATAAAGGATTTGTTGAAGGGTCTCAATACATCATCCATCAACCTCATGAAAGTGGTTGGTGCATTTGTTAAGCCAGAGGGCATGACTAGCCATTCATAGAGACCTTCTTTATACTTGAATGTTGTCTTCCATAAATCAGTTGGTTTGATGGGAACTTGGTGGTAGACAGACGTTAGGTCAATATTGTTGAATAAATCCCCCCCCTTTAGTTGGTAAATAAGGTCATCAATCCTGGGAATGGGGTAGCGGTTCCTTACTGTGATTTTGTTTAAGGCTCTGTAATCAATGCAAAGTCGCCAAGTCCCATCCTTCTTCTGCACTAGTACAGTCAGGCTTCTTCAAGGGGAGGATCTAGGTTTTATGTTCCCCTTTTGAAGAAGATCTCAGATCTGATGCCTGATTTCTTCGTTCTCCATAAGAAAGCACCGATAGACTGGTTCATTAGGTAGAGGTGCTCCGAGGGTCAGATCAATTGGATGCTTGACTTGGTTGTGTGTCGGTACCCATGTATATGAGGAGAAGATGTCCCTGTATTCTTCCATGATCCATTTCACTTTCTTCTACTATAAAAAGAGGCATTTTGTAGAGGCCATGGATGTGGCGACGAACTTCTTCTTACTATGAGTATGAATCACAAAGAAGAAAAACTTCTCGGTCTGTGAAATGACCTTACTGCATTTCTTAGCAGAGATTAAAGAAATTGCAGTAAGCGGCGCTACCTCTATGATCCTGTACAATTGTCTACCCAAAGAAATAAGAAAAATGTGGGGTCTAGACTCATACACAACATGACACTTCCACAAATATGGTTGTCCTAAAAGAACATTACAAATTTCAAGGGGATCAATATCACACAACACCTCATCTTTGAAAGGCTTGATGTCGTAGGGAAAACGACATTGTTGGCTGACATGAAGATCTCTTCTTTGGCTAAGCTAATCGATGGTGTAGGGATGCGGGTGTGGTGACTTTGGCAGGTCTAGCCACTTGATGACCTTTGCTGAAATTAGTTTCTTCTAACTACTCCTATCAACAACGAAATGAATATGAGAACCCTTGACCCACATTTACGAGTGAAAGAGGCATTCCCCTTCCACTGGTTTTTCTAATTCACTTGGTTGGAGTTTGGTGGTAGTGACAGTGGCACTAGGTTCAACATCGATAATCTACTTCCCTCCTTCAGGATTTGACTCAGAATCATAATCAACCTCTGACTCGAAATCCTTCAGCTTGGCCACGAGGGACTGCTTGGAGAGGCATTCTTCAGTGTTGTGCCAAGGACTTTTATGGTACTCACACCATTTTCCCATGTCCTTCTTTGTCTTCTCATTGCTCTTCTTGTGTTGCGGATTATACTAGTTGTCTTAATGGAGTCCATATCAACTTGATCCCTTGTTGTGTGGGTTGGGGCTTCCTTTTCCCTGCCTCGGCTGTGACGGGTTTGCAGATCCAAACTCTCGTTGTTTCTGCTTACATTTTTGCGTGATCTTGATAGTGTATCTATAAGTCATGCCCAATAAGGTGATGTCTAGGAACTCCATTTCTGTTTGAATGTATCTATGCAAAAAAACGTAGTATTTTAACACCAGATGAGGCTCAATTTTTTTTATACCCAACTTGGTGCATAGGGTATGGAAAATATTGGTGAAATATGGTACTGTCTAGTCCCTTTCTTGATGTAGGCTGGTCCATCTAGTGTAATGGTCCTCATAGCTTCTAGTAGGGTAGTATTTTTATTTAATGGCATCCCAGAAGGAATCCCATGTAGGGGCCACCACAAACATTGTAGATTCCTCCATGTCCCTTTGCTCATAGTAGGTATCCTGCCAGTCTTTAACATGGGGAACGACCTTGAGGAGTGGAAAAGTGATCTTTTCCCTATCATAAAAATTGTGAACCGAAAAATATCCTTCAAGAAGATTCAAAAATTGATCTACAACATCCACATCTATCAATATTTCAAATAATGGAATATCAAAATTTACCTGTACTTTGAAGGGGGTTGCATGGTCGCTTGATGAATATGCTTCTCTTGTGGGAAATTGTCGAAGGATCTGCATGAAGGTTTCCATCATTTTGTTCCTTTGTCACACGAAGGCTTCCTCGAGAAACATTTTAATAGGATATGCTGCTCCATAATATTTTTTTTCGTCCCCCATGGGTTTTTTTCGGGCTCGACGCGACCAATATTGTAATGGCTATATTGGTTCGAGTCACAACTTCTTGTACCCATATCTTGTCGGGTACATGCACGAAGAAAAATAAATGAAGAGTAGACTGCTCTGATACCACTGATATGGGTTTAGGAGTAGAATGAACTGATTAACAGACTGAATACAATAAACACAAATATATGAATAATAACACAAATATCAAGTGAACAATATCTTCTATTAAATAATTAAATAGGCCGAAATTGTAAAACTACATAACTGAAACACTTGCTCGAATGGTGGTAGCTATAGATGAGAAGAGATATGGCTGCTACACGCATCCAGCTAAGAATAATGGATTACAATGAATCTTCAAAGGCCTTTTTGATATTACTTATGATTTCCAAAACCCTAGACATCCAAAAACCTAACCCTAGAAGGTGAAACACCGAAAGTCATGTGGGCCCTATGGGTAAGTTGGTGTAATTTGGTACCTCAACTTCCCAAGGTGATCAATTTTGCATACAACCTCCGTTTTATGTGTGGTATCCCATTGGAAAAGTATTTCAGAGAAATACACATTCCGTCATTGAACTTTGACTCCATCTATAGTTTGATTGTGGTGAGACAAAAAAAAAAACAACGTTTAGGGCCCCAAAATGTCCCTGGAAGTACAATAAGATGTGTTGACATGAAAACATACAAAATAAGCTAGTTGGATTAGGTGGGAGGCCACCCAAATCCACTTGGAGGATGTGTGGGGCTTCAGATAGCCCCGGAATTGTAGATCCTGCAATTACAAAGCAATACAAAAGAACATGTTGAACAAAAAACAGACACGAGGAGCCAGTTGGAATAGGTGGGTGGCCACCAATATCCACTTGGATAAATCCTCCCCCCTTAAAAATAAATAGTCTCCATTGTGTTGATTTCCCCCATCAGGTGAGGAAACTTCTGTTGGATTTGGCCCCAGGTGAGCCACTTTCCTTGTTGTAGCAGTTTCCCTACCTTGATAACATGATAAAACTGGATCTATTGCTGGCGAGTGCTCTTGACCTATGCGTCCACTATCTGATCATTGGATGATTGTTCCATGCATCCAAGGTTGATATCTATTGGTTTCAACTATTCTCTGATCTTAGAGGTGTCCAATAATGGTGGAAAATATGGTCGAAGGAGGTCCACATTGAATACTAGATGCAGACCAAGGAAGGGTGGAGTGTTGAGCTCAAAATAATTTCTACCCAAGGCCTTGGTGATAATGTAAGTCCCATAACTAAGGGGGAAAAGATTTCGATGGGGCCCAATGTGACACTCCTTCTATAGATGTAAGAAGAATTTGCCACCAAATTGAAACTGGTGTGGTACCCTATGTTGATCATGGTGTTGCTTGTACTTGGCATTGGATTTCTGCAAACTCTCCTAGACATGTTGGCAGATGCGCTGAATCCGCTCAACTAATATATAGGATTTGTCGATCACAGATTGATTAGGGCAATAGTTTTTCTGTGTAGTGGCAAAGGAAGTGCAACATCAATGGGTCCCAAGGGTTTGAATCCAAGACCCACCATAAATGGGCTATGCCCAACGGATCTATGGGAGCTCTGTTATAACTATGTTGGACATATGTGAGACTCTTGTCCCATGTATGTGGATGATTAGAATTGTACATGTGAAGGATATGCACAATCATCCGATTGACGACCTCTATTTGGCCATTGGTTTGGGGTGGAAAAGAGTGGATTTTGTGATTTTCGTGTCCAACATAGACCATAGAATTGACCAAAACGTGGTGAGGAACTTGGTGTCTCTGTTGGTGATGATGGTTTGTGGTATCCCAAAGTGGACCCACACTCGTTCGAAGAAGAGATTGGAAATATATTCTACTGTAAAATTCTTCTTACAGGCTATGAGGATGACCATCCTCGAAAACTGATCAACAACCACAAACACATAGTCGTTTCCTTTCTTGGTGGACGACAAGCTAGACATGTAATCCATTGAGATGGATTCCCAAGGCTTCTTTGGAATATGAAGAGGGGTGTATAAGCCTTTCTTATTGATGTCTGGATTGGAAATGGAACAAGCAGTGCAATATTTGATATACTTTTTTACGTCCTATCGAAGTTTTGGCCAATAAAAATATTTCTAAAGAACGACCACAGTTTTCTCTACACCAAAATGTCCTTCCACCTGACTGTAGTGGGATTCCAAAATCATCTTTGAATTCTCACTTGTAGGAACATAGATATGGCCCAGGTGGAATAATATTTCTTCCTAAATGTGAAAATCAGTGATATTTGTGCCTGTACCCAAGATCTAATACGTGGTGGCGAAGTTTGAATCTTGCTGATAAAGTTGGGGCCACTCAGATGCCTCATGTTCACAGGAATGGAGCACAGTGGTGAGTGCAACCACAAGAGGCCAAATCAGGTAGTTAGAAATAATATTGGAGATACATGTCTTATACTTGATGTTGAGATGGAACTGCTACAGGTAAGTGGACCACTTTTGATGGCGGTCGTTCAACAATTTCCCCGTGTTTGTATGAACTGCAGAGGCTTGTGATCAATGTGTATGATCCTCTCTTTCCATAGCATGTAATGTTTCCATTGGCGACATGCTTGTACACTGGAATACACTTCCTTCTCATAAGTGGGGTATTTCCAGACAATATCACCGCTTGTCTCATTATGGTATGCCACTGGATTCCCATGCTAAGTGAGAATTGCGCCCACAACATAGTCAGATCCATTAGTCTCAATATCGAATGGTTGCTGCAGATCAGGTAATAAGAGTATTATAGATGAGCACAAGCGATGCTTTAGATCATCGAATGCTTGTTTTTTCTCATTCCCCCACAAAACATTGGGCCTACCACCACCCTTGGTTACCTGTTTGAGGGCCCATGCAATATGGGAGAATCCCAACAAAAAATGTTGGTAGAAGTTGGCTAGTCCTAAAAATATTTGAAGGTCAGTCAGTGTGGTTGTGGTTGGCTAGTCACAAATGACTTGGATATTAGAAGGATCAACATGTGCCCCATGGTCATCAACAATGTATCCCAGGTATTCAACCATTTTCATGCCAAAAGAGCATTTTTCCAAGTTGGCATAAAGCTTGTTCTACCACGGAGTTCTCAAAACCTGCTAAATATGTTGCATGTTCTCATCCCACATTCTACTGAAGATGAAGATGTCATCCAAATATATGACCACAAAGGAGTTGTTGAAGGGTATCCATACATCATTCATCAACCTCATGAAAGTGGTTGGTGCATTTGTTAAGCCAAAGGGCATGACTAGCCATTCGTAGAGACCTTATTTAGACTTGAAGGTTGTATTCCATACATCAGTTGGTTCGATGGGAACCTAGTGGTAGCCATACTTTAGGTCAATATTGTTGAAGAAATTTTCCCCTCGAGTTGGTCAAGAAGGTCATCAATCTTGGGAATGGGGTAGCAGTTCTTGAGTGTGATTTTGTTTAAGGCTCTGTAATCAATGAAAATTTTCCAAGTCTCGTCCTTCTTCTACACCAATGCAATCGATCTTTCGTAAGGGGAGGAGTTGGGTCTGATGTGCCCCTTTTGAAGAATCTCTCGAATTTGACACCCAATTTCACCATTCTCCATCAATGTGCATTGATGGAATGGTCCATTAGGTAGAGGTGCATCAGGGGTAAGTTCAATTGGATGCTTCAATTGGAAGTGTGTCGATACCCCTGTAGGTGAGGAGAATATGTCTTTGTATTCTTCCACGATCTCATCCACTTTCTTCTGCTACAAAGCGAGGCACTGTGTAGAGGCCACAGATGTGGCAGTGACCTTCTACTTATTGTGAGTATGGATCAGAAAGAAGATGAACTTCTTTGTCTATGAAATGACCTTACTGCATTTCTTAGAAGAGATTAAAGAAATAGCAGTAGGCGATGCTACCTATGGGATCCTGTACAATTTTCTACCCATAGTAATAATAACACTCCAGGGTCTAGAATCATACACAACATGAGACTTCCACAAATATGGTTTTCCTAAAAGAACATCACAAACTTCAAGGGGATAAATATCACAGAATACCTCATCTTTGAAAGTCTTGATGATGTAGGGAATTTTAAACTATTGGATGACACGAAGATCTCTTCCTTGGTGAAGCCAACCGATGGTGTAGGGCTGGGGGTGTAGTGTCATTGGAAGGTCCAAACTCTTGATGAAGTCTACTGAAATCAGGTTCTTTTGACTACCGCTATCGACTATGAAATGAAGCATATCCCCCTTGACCCATATTTGTGAGTGAAAGAGGCATTCCCCTTCCTCTGGTTTTTTTGGTTCGCTTGGTCAGACTTTGGTGGTAGTGAAAGTGGCACTGGGTTCAACATCGATAATTTGCTTCCCTCCTTTAAGACTTGTATCTGAATCAGAATCAACCTCTGACTTGGAAGCCTTCATCTCTTCCATGAGGGACTTCTTGGAGCAACATTATTCGGTGTTGTGCCAAGGAATTTTATGGTACTCACACCATTTTCTCGTGTCGTTCTTCATCTTCTAATTTCCCTTCATGTGTTGTGACTTGGACTGATTATCTTGAGGGAGACCATATTGAATCGGTCCCTTGCTGTGTGGGTTGGGGCTGCCTTTTCTGCGATTCTACTGTGAGGGGTTTTCATATCCAAACTCTTGTCGTTTCCTCTTAAATTTTTTCTCGATCTTGAAAGCGTATCTATAAGTCGTGCCCAATGAGGTGATTTCTAGGAACTCCATTTATGTTTCAATGTATCTATGCAAACAGTCATGGTATTTGAGAACCATATGATTCTCATAGTCTTTGATACCCAACTTGGTGCGTAGGGTATGGAAAATATTGGTGAAATATGGTACTATCTAGTCCCTTTCTTGACATAGGGTGGTCCATCTGGTGTATTGGTCCTCGTAGCTTCCAAAAGGCTAGTATTTTTCTTTAATGGAATCCCAGAAGGAATCCCATGTAGGGGCCATCAAAAATATTTTATATTGCTCCACGATGATTTTATCAGAGTAGGTATCCCACCAGTCTTTAACATGGGGAACGACCTTGAGGAGTGAAAAAGTGATCTTTTCCCCATCAGAAAAATTGTGGACTGAAAAATATCCTTCGAGCAGATTCAACCATTTATCTAAAACATCTGCATCTATCAGTCCTTCAAATAATGGAATATAAAAATTTACCTGTACCTTGAAGGGGGTTGCATGGACTCTTGATGAAGATGCTTCTCTTGTGGGAAATCGTCGAAGTATCTGCGTGAAGTTGTCCATCATTTCATTCCTTTGTTGCGCGGGGGATTCCTCGACAAATTTTTTAATAAGATATCCTTCTCCATCATCTTTATTTTTGTCCCCCATGTGTTTTTGTCTAGCTCAACATGGCTGATATTGTAATGGCTCGATTGGTTCGAGTCCCAACTTCTTGTAGCTAGATCTTGTCGGGGACATGCACAAAGAAAATTAAATGAAGAGCAAACTGATCTGATACCATTGATCGGGATTTAGGAGTGGAATGAACTGATTAACAAACTAAATACAATAAACATAGAGATATGAAGAATAACACAAAGACACATTGAACAATATCTTATATTAAATAATGAAATAGGCTGAAACTATAAAACTGTAGAACTAAAACACTTCCTTGAATGGTGGTAGCTATCTCTGAGAAGAGATGTGGTTGCTACATGCATTGGTCTATGTAGAATGGATTACAATGAGTCTCCAAAGGTCTTTTTGATATTACTCATGAATTCCAAAACCCTTGACATCCAAAAACCTAACCCTAGAAGGTGAAACACCAAAAGTCATGTGGGCCCTATTAGCATTGTCATTTTCTTTTTTGTTAGAGTCAATCTTAGTCACGTTTACATTCATGTGTCAAAGCATGTAAGTTCAGGTACTGAACAACATAGAGGTTGAACTCAAGGAAGTGGCCATTTGTCCCTTGGATTCGCGAAGGGATGTCAGAGTCCAAACATGCATAAAAGTACAAGTCTACTCCAAAAGAGTCAGGTCTTTTCATAAGGGAAGTCATTACGTGCCTCAGATCAGGGCAAGTTGTTTAATAGAAGTTGCATAGGCAAGGGAAGCGACCATCATCAACTCCTTATGAAGACTAGAAGAATGAAAATTAAGGAATTCGTATCACGTATGCCCTACAGCCTTTATCAGTTGTACCTTACATGTCCTGAAGCATACTCATCATGCAGATGTGCCACAAAAAATCTTTGGTTCATTTCAAAACATCCAGTCACCATGAATTCATTGTTACCTTGCACGATTCCACCTCCTGCCTTCTCTATTATAAATTTTGGATGCTTTGCATGCATTCTACTCACCCGCCAAGCTTATGCACTATTTGTAGTTCTTCTCGCAATCCCAGGTTGATCAATTTTTCCGCCTTGGGCCTTTGCTAGATCTACCGCACGGAGGAAAAATATGGGTTGCACCATGGAAACCTCCCAAAACATAAGAAAGGGCACGGGAAGTGGCAGAAGATCCAGGCCCGAGCCCTAAAGCAACTGGGATTCATTCTTGCTCACAGCGGGAATCCCCAAGGATCCAAAGGGAGATTTCCCTCTACTTGCAGAAATGATGATATCACACCGTGCAGAGGATGGAGTGGAAGAATTTGCACAGGAAGGAAGGAATTTGGAATCCCTATCTTCCCAACAACAGATACCCCGGAGAAGGGGCAGGCCAAGGAAGAACAAGGATGTTGGGGAAATGTGAGTTCCAAATGAGTCGCGCACAAGATCGATTATCGAAGAATTACTTATGAGCGTTATTTCGCTAGAACCTGTAGAGGGTACAAGTTGAGAAATCTATAGAAGAATGAGGAGGACATGTACCACAGACACTAATGTTCAAGAGCCATCTTAGCAGTTGAAGCAAGCGCAACTCGCTATCGCCGAATTTTACCAGGAAAACATATAACTAAGATGACAGTTGGCAATGACGAATCTCGAAGTGTCAACGTCATAAGGCCATGAGGGAAATGTGACATGGATCAAGAGGTGTCTCCGTGAAGCATAGGATACGATCGTACAACTGTGAGAAACACAAAGGATGTTAGAATAAAGGAATGCGAAGCATCTCAGAGAATGTGAAGCGGCTGGGGATAAAGTCCACCCAGATCTTTCCAGTGTGCAGAAGAAACATGATTAACTGACATTATTTTGGTATTCTCAAACATGGCACAGATCTTGGCATTTTTGAAGAAAGCATCACTCTTGGAAAGTTTCATCATTTTGGTAACTATTGCGACAATCAACAGTCAATCACCACATACCCGCCCTAAAAAATGAGCAGGCAGATGAAAGCAAGACCAGTACAGTATATGGAGGGAATGTTTCAGAGCATTGGATCGTTCTGATAGCTTGTCAAAGGAAGGTAGCAACACTTCACTCTCCCCTATGATGAGACCTTGTTGATAACCGAATGCCCTATGGTAAAGAAAAGTGGTTATGATGCAACGAAACACAGTTGGTTTCTAATTTTGGAAAGAGGTCATTCGAAAGGTCATTAAACAAAAGATGGCCAGTTTCCTAGATTCTAGGGATAATAGCTAGAGAGAAGGGAAGCCCAAGTGGCACCCTTGCTTATATATTTTATGTTTTCAATGTAAGCAGGTTGGTTGGAAAACTAGTGTAGACAGTGACTATTGAATGGAGTTTGAGCTCGTTTGAAATTTAATGAAAGAGTTTGGAAGCTTTGATGAAAAGATTCTAATTGTAGCAATCAGATGTATTGTTTCCTTCTTTGCGTATGTACTTCCTGTATTCTTTATTCATATCTATTTCTATCTAAATAGGAACGTATTTTTCAAACTGGGATTTTCTATGCAGCGCCCTGGGATTCATGCCATTTATACAAACTGTCTTTCATCTAAGTTTACTCTGAATGCATCCTCAGTGGTGCTCCAAGTCGCTTCCTGTGTTTCCCCCCCACCTCACACAACGATTTTTCACTGAATGTTGTTTCTCTCTTAGCCTTTATCCTCTCAAGTTTAATCACTGATTCATTTGTTTCTATCGTTTTCTCGAACCGATTCCATAGCCCAAGGTATTACTCTCTTGCACCAATATAGCTAGAACTTATTATTCAAAGGTGTTAAATCTAGCCGATAGCTCAAAGACATATCTTGTACCAAGACAAAGTCTCCCAAGAGAGCCCTTTCCACATCCGAAAGGCTAGTTTAAGATCTCAAAGTTGATTTGTAGGCTGCCTCTTTCATTCATTTCTCAACGAACAAAGTTTACAGAGATCTAACATTCTGGCATTGTTGCTGGGGACAAAATTGAATAAATGTTCCCCAGGAAAATGACTAATGTTGTAGTTTGACCCCTGAGGGTAAAAGAGGGACAAACATCTATACTTGTTGAAACCTTTACCCTGGAGAATCCAGTCAAAAAAAATAGTAGCACCAAGTAGCGTGATCCAGGAATGTTGGTTCCCAAGATGATCTATACTAGATAAAATCTTGACCCAAACCTTGTAAATCATGTGTGTGATCTCAAGAAACTTCTGCACAATACTAGAGATCAAGCATTCAGACCCATTATATTACTTAGATAGAAGCTTGTACTCACCTAAAGATGATGCACAGAGCATCGACGAACTCAATTTTGATGCCCTTTTTGAGCAAACCCTATTCAGGTCTAAGTCAAAGACAAGTTTGGACGATATAGTTTTTGATCAGAAGAGGTTTGAAGCTATGATACCTAAGAACATCCCCATAATCCCTAACCCTCCTAGAGCCATGGATGCCAGATTTTTCCCCCTCATTCTTCCAGCCCAACTATATGATTTTCCTCAGAATTAAAGCTAGAGAATTAAGCTCTACGATGTTGAAGGGAACGTTTCAGCCCAGAGGCATCTGGATTGGTCCAATGATTTCGTCGACCTAGAGGAGGTGGACTATGCAGACGTGAAAATGAGGTTATTCATGTAGATCCTTTTAGGGGAGGTGAGGAAATGATTCAAATCCCTCCCGACAACAAGCATTCAAGACTTCGCCGCATTCGAAACGTCTTTCATTACTATATGGGGAGACAAGAAGAACCCCTTGCAACTATTAACACAGTAAAATAATATGAAGAGGGCACTGGAGGAGATGGTGTAGGAATTCTCAGCTCATTTCATGAGGGTTAATAACCCAATTTCTGTAGAAGTCCAGCCACCCCCAAGATTGCACAATTGGGATACGCCGACTCCTTCGACAATGATTTTGCCTTATTTTTTAGAGAAAGAAGATCAAAAAATCTAGACGCAATGATGAGCGATGCAATCGAATTCGAGTTAAACATGATGGCATTGGGGAAGATCAAACAAATATTCAAGAGGGGTGATAAGAAACCCCAAGGGGATGCACAACCATCGACAATAAGTTCTGCGGACAACAAATTCAACTTAATGATGGAAATAATGTATGTGGGAAATAGACTCGCTACTCAAGAACAACATCACCCCCAACCCAAGAATCATAACCTCAGAAGGGGTCAAGTCCCTCAAATCAAACAGAGGGAGTAGAGAGAATAGGGCGACTAGCAGACAAGGCCTCCATTCCAAAACAATTACGTGGATGAGGACTTCAATCAGATGTTTGAAGATGAAATGCATTGTTGTGATGACAATAATATGCACATGTTTTTGATGAAGGGATAACATGATCAATATATGAGCGAAAATGATGATATGATGCTTGAAACGGATGACAGACTGTCCTAGGAAATGAAAGAGTTCAGGAAAGGTTATCAGAACGCGATCATGTAGTTTCAGAAGAAATATAACCTCAGGAGCAAGGAGGCACCTACCAAACCTCAACATAAAAATCCCATAATGAAACCTCTAGCGAACACCCCTTCCATAAACCAACTGAAGCCAGATAACCCAACCAAGGATGCAACTGAAAAATAAAATTCAAAGGAGGAGGCCCAGAGGAAAGCGTTGGAAACAAGCCGACGAGCGTGTGGAAAAGAGGTGGAGAAGGTTTGTTCCCCCTTTAACTTTGAGCATGATATTCCCAAGATCAAAATGTCTGTCCCTTTTAACGAAGTTATCAGAAAGGGTGAATATCGGGAGAAAATTATTAAAATTTTTAAAATGGGACAAACTCCCGACACTTTAAACATCCAAGATGATCACCCTACCATTTTGTTTTGTCCGCACATAGAGGCGACAAGCGATACTGAGGATTGTCCCCCATTCTATGTTAGTCTTAAATTCCATGACATGACCCTTCATAACACCATGCTGGACTTCGGCGCATTGCACAACCTTGTGCTAAAGGTGATCATGGACAAGTTGGGTTTGGACACAACCAGACCCTATAAGGACCTTTTTTCTTTTGATTCAAGGAAATTCAAGTGCTTGGGTCTCATCAAAGACTTGGTCATGTCACTGGCCCAAATTCCTTCAAGGAACATGGTTATGGACATGGTTGTGGAATACATACCCCCTAAGTTTGTCATGCTTCTATCCAGGTCGTGGGATGCAAAGTTAAAGGGGACTCTGCAAATGGACATGTCATACACCACCATTCCTATCTTTGGCTAGGATAGACGGTTATATAGAGAAGTGCTGTTGAAATACATGGTAATCAGTAAGATGTAGATGAATTTCCATCCTATCTACTTAGTCGACATTGAGGTTGGTTCCTCCATATTCTATAATGGCCTTAGTTTTGAAGAGGAGGAAATGACAATCGTTATGATTGTTGATGATAAATCCACATGACAAGCACCAGAGTGCATTGATCTGTGAAACCGCATGGAGAATGAGATATGGAACATGAGTTTCGACAATGCTACCAACAAGTAAGGGGAAGGGGCCGACATATGGATAAACCCCCCAAAATTGGGCTCAAAACTCTTCTCGTACAAACTCACTTTTGAATGTACAAACAACATGGTCGAGTATGAGGCATACTAATTTTGGGCCTGAAGGTTTTAAAAGAGCTAGGAACAGAGAATATAATAGTACATGAAGAATCCAAGCTTATTGTAAGCTACGTGAAAGGCATATATCAGGGAAAACACCCCATGCTGAGAGCACACATAAACTTGGTGTTGGATCTCCTCGAGGAATTCTCGGAGTATAATTTGTTAGTTATCTTGAGGGAGAAAAATCATATTGTTGATGCATTGGCCACCTTGGCCTCAATTTTCAAAATTCCTATCTTCCCTAATAGAAAATATGAGATTGAATTCAAACACAGGCTGACAGTGCCTGATAATATTAAATATTGGCAAGTGTTTGAGGACAACAAACAAGTGGAGTGATTCCTCCTAATGAGCAACAAGTTCACTAACCTAAAAATCAATGATGAGTGCTTCTATGACGAAGATGAGAGCGCATATGTGCGCAGTGGTGATGACCCTTTCTAAAACCAGATAGCAGGAAGGGACATAGTACAACTGAAAGATAATATCATCCCAAAGGGGTTAGTTGCACTGGAAAAGTTGTTTGATGAAAACGACATGGCTAGAAATTCCAAGATCACTGCAAATGATGAGGATGTTGAATATTTCAACATCGATATTGAGGAGAACCCGAAAATAATCAAATTGTCAAAAATGATCAGTCCAGGGGTCAAGCAAGACTACATCAAGCTCATGAAGGATTTCCCTGATGTTTTATCTTGGAGTTATGATGAGTTGAAGGTGTATGACACTAAAGTGATTCAACATGTCATCCCTCTCAAAGAAGACCAGAGGAATTTCAAACAGAAGCTGAGGTGAATAAATTCCTTGCTGTTTCCGCTGATCGAAAAGGAGGTAAAGAAACTCTTTGAAGCTAAAATTATCATTTCTTTAAGGTTTTCGAAGTGGGTGGCCAATTTGGTACCTATAAGAAAAAAGAGTGGCGAAATACAATTGTGTGTGGATTTTCGAAACTTAAACAAAATGTCCCTTAAGGACCACTACCCACTCCCTAAAATGGACTATATTCTGCAAAAGGTGGTGGGGTCCCAGAATATGTCCATGTTGGACGATTTTTTAGGTTATAATTAGATCATGGTCCACCTGGAAGATAGAGAAAAGACAACTTTTATGACACCATGGGAGATGTTCATGTATGCCAAGATGCCTTTCGTCTTGATGAATGTCAGAGCTACCTTATAGAGGGAAATGGACATAGCGTTTACTAATGAAAAGGAAAAGTTTAATGTGATCTATCTGGATGACATCACATTATATTCCAACTCCCACGAACAACACCTCAAGCATCTGAATAAATTTTTCCATAAGTGCAGGAAATTCGACATATCATTAAATCCAAAAAAATCACATTTCATGATGCAATAAGGAAAGTTGTTGGGGCACATCATATAGAAAGAGGGCATTAAGATGGAACTCAACAGGGTTGAAGGAATCCTAAAAATCGGCACTATGTGCAGTAAGAAGGAAGTGCAATCCTTCTTGGGAAAAGTAAACTTCTTGAGAAGACTCATCCCAAACCTGGAATAAATTATAAAACATATCACCTCCATGCTCAGGAAGGGGAACAAGATCAAGTGGAACCCGGAAGCCAGGAAATCATTTGAAGATATCAAGGTAGCGCTGAATAAATCTCCTATGCTGGCCAACCCAGACTTCACTAAAGACTTCCTCTTGTTTTCATTTGCCTCAGAGCATACAATTATTGGCGCACTGTTACAGAAAGATGATCAATATTTTGAGAAGCCTACATCTTATTTCAGCAGGAGGCTCAAGGATTATCCAATTAGGTATGACATCATGGATAAAAAAGCGTATGCCTTGGTAAAATCCATAAAGGAGTTCAGAACGTACATATTACACGCCCACATTGTCGCTTACATGCCCCACAACTTAGTCATGGATATCCTAACTTAGCCCGACCCTGAGGGAAGGAGAGGTAAGTGGATAGCTACCATGCTGGAGTATGACCTCGAAATCAAACCCATGAAACTAATTAAGGGTTAGGGCCTTGCAAATATGATGGTGCAGTCAAACTGGGATGTTGTGGGAATCAACTTCATTGCTGACCTATTAGATAATTCTCAGGGAGAAACAATCGTGCAGGTGTCTCAAGAGTTCATCAATTCTCCGTGCTATACATACATCATATATGTGCTGAGAAATATGCAATCCCCTCCAGGTTTAAGAAATACCAAGGCCATATTTATAAATCTAAAATAGGTTAAGTTCTGCATCCTAGATAGTTCACTATACTGGAAAGATCATGGAGGGATATTGCTGAGTTGTTTGCTGGAAAACGACGCAAAACGAGCTATCAAATAATTTCACGAAGGCAACTGCGGAGGACACCACTACTAGAAAACTATCGTGAAGAAAATTCTAAGAGTGGGTTACTATTTTCCTACCAACTTCACAGAAGTATACAAAGAATTTTTCAGTTGCCACGAGTGTTAGATTCTCAATGGAAGAAGAAAGTTGCAGCCCCTTACACTAAAACCAATCTCAGTTGAAGCACATTTCATGCAGTGGGTTTTGGATTTTAGAGGGGAAATAAATCCTCCATCCTCAACACAACACAAATGGATACTCATAGCCATAGATTACTTCATGAAATGGATAGAAGCAATCCCCACGAAGAAATCTACCGACACAGTCATCATCCAATTTCTAGAGACAAACATCATGTCGAGATTTGGATGCCCTGTCAAGATCATAACAAACAATGTGGTAGAATTCAAGTCCAAGAAGATGGAGAAGTTTTGTCAGGATTACAATATAACCCTGGGGCATTCTACAATGTATTACCCACAAGGAAATGGGATAGAAAAATCATCGAATAAAAGCTTGACCAAGATCATCAAGAGGATCCTGCAAGACAACAAGAAGTCCTGGCATAAAAAGATTATTTACGCACCATGGGTGGACATGGTTACCGCCAAAAATTCCATCTCGACGTTGCCATTCCCTATTTCATATGGCACATATGCTATTTTCTCCACCTCATTGGGGTTTCCCCGTCATAAATTTGCTACAAGAGAAGGAGTTCGAGCCAGATGACACACAAAGGAGAATAAATCAGTTGATCCACACACAACATATGAGCGAACATGTGTACAATTGATCACAAATCCACCAGGAAAGGATGAATAAAACCTTTCAAAAACACTCTAAGAAAGAGGAGTTTCAGTTGGGGGATCTGGTGCTAAAATGGGATGCCAGGAATGGAGATAAAGGAAAGCACAAAAAGTTCGATAATCTTTGGATGGGTCCATTCAAAATTGGTGCATATCGTGGAAATAATGCTTATTTTCTAGAAGAACTAAATGGAGAGTGTGTTGGTTGGGGGCATGTAAACGGTAGGTTCCTCAAGCACTATCTGGTGAAATAAAGTCTGTTTAAGTCACATGTCATTGTAAATAGTATTTTTATTTTTGTGTCAAGTCAGTATATCAGTAGAAAATTGAAGCCCGAAGTGAAGGTCGTAAGTTTATGCTGAATATGTTAGAAACTTCATCGATAGGTTTATGTTGCATTTTTTTTTCATATTTCAGTGTCTGAGCATGAAATAAGGCCCAATGGTCAAGCACCTGGTCTACTGTTCTTTGCTACCTTGCTGGGAGGATAGCATCCCCATTGGATCCATTTGTTAGCACCATCATTTTCGTTTTAGTTAGAGTCGATCTTAGTCAAGTTTACGTCCATGTGTCAAAGCATGTAAGGTCATATACCAAACAACATAGAGGTCAAAGTCAAGCAATTGGCCATTTGGACCTTAGAGTCGAGAAGGGATGTCAGAGTCCAAACATGTGTAAAAGTGCGAGTCTGTTCCAAAAGAGTCGGGTCTTGTCATAAGGTAAGTTATTACATGACTTGGGTTGGGGAAAGTTGTTTAACAGAAGTCGCATTGGAAAGTGAAACAACCATCATCATCTCATTATGAAGGCTGAAAGAATGAAAATCATGATGCTCATATCACATATGCCCTGTAGCCTTTATCAGTTGTACCTTACATGCACTGAAGCATGTTCGTTGCGCGGATGTGCCACATAAAATTTTCAGTTCATTTCAAAACATCCATTCACCATGAATTGAGTGTTCCCTAACACGATTCTACCTCCCTCCCACTCTGTTATAAATTTTGGATGTTCTGCATGCATTCTACTCACCCACCAAGCCTATGAACTGTTTGTAGTTCTTTCTCGCAAGCCTAGGTTGATCAAGTTTTTCTCCTTGGGACTTTTCCATATCCACCATGCCCAAGAAAAATAGGGGTTGCACCATGGAAACCTCCCAAAACATAATAAAGGGCATGTGAAGTGGAAAAAGCGGCAAGCCTGAGCCCCAAAATGACTAGGATTCATTCTTTCTCACAGTGGGCATCCCCAAGGATCCAAAGCGATATTTCCCTATACCCATGGAAACGATGATATCAGACCATGTGGAGGCTAGAGTGGAAGAAGTTGCGTAGGAAGGAAGGACATTGGAAGCCCTATATTCTCAAAAAAAGATACCCCAAAGAAGGGGCAGGCCAAGGAAGAACAAGGAAGTTGGGGAAACCCGAGTCCCAAACGAGTCGCGCGCAAGATCGACTGCCCAAGAATTACTTATGTGCACTATTTGGATAGAACCAATCGAGGGTACAAGTCGAGAAAGCTGGAGTAGAAAGAGGAGGACACGTACCACAGGAGATAATGTTCGAGAACCATCTCAGCAGCTGAAGCGGGCACAACTTGCTATTGCTGAACTTTAACAGGAAAACAAAGAACTAAAATGATAGTTGGCAATGAAGACTCTCAAAGTGTCACCATTAGAAGGCCATGAGGGAAATAGGACATGGCTCAAGAGAAGACTCCAGGAAGCGTAGGATACGATCGTATAGCTACGTGAAACAGAAAGGACGTTGAAAGAAAGGAATGTGAAGCATCTCAGAGAATGTGAAGTAGCTAGGGAGAAATTCCACGTGGATCTTTCCATCCCACAGAAGAAACATGATTAACTGGCTTTATTTTGGTATTCTCAAACATGGTGCAAATCTTGGTAGTTTTGAAGAAAGCATAGCTCTTGGATGGTTTCGTCATTTTGGTAATGACTACGACAATCAACAATCACTCTCCACGTACACACCCTAACAAATGAGCAGGCAGCTGAAAGCAGGACTATTACAGTAGATGGCGGGATTTTGACAGAGCACTAGATCATTCTGATAGCCTGTCAAAGGAAGGAAACAACACTTCACTATCCCCTATGATGATACCTTATTGATAACTAAATCCTCGTGGTAATGAAAAGAGATTATGATGCGACCAAATATAGTTGGTTTCTACTTTTGGAAATAGGTCATACGAAAGGTCATTGAATAAAGGATGACTAGTTTCCTAGATTCTAGGGATAATAGCTAGAGATGGGCATCCCAAGCGATGCCCTTGCCTATATATTTTATGTTTTCAATGTAAGCCATGTTGGTTGGAAAACTAGTGTAGATAGTGATTATTTAATGTAGTTTGAGCTTGATCAAAATTTCATGCAAAAGTCTTGAAGATTTGATGAAAAGATTCTAATTGTAGCAGTCAAATGTATTGTTTCCTTCTTTGTGTACGTACTTCTTGTATTTTTTATTCATATCTATTTCTGTCTAAATAGGAACGTATTTTCGAACATGGGATTCACTACACAGTTCCTAGGATTCACGCCATTTAGAAAAACTGTCTATCCTCTAAGTGAAATCCAAATTCATCCCCAATTCTGCTCTGAGTCGCTTCCTATGTTTTCCCCCTTGCCTCACACAATGATTTTTCACTGAAGACTATTGCTCACTTAGCCTTTATCCTCTCAAGTTCAATCATTGAGTCATTTCTTTCTATTGTTTTCTCGAACCAACTCCATATACCAAGGTCTTCCTCTCTTGTTCCGATATAACCAAAACTTATTATTCAAAGGTGTTAAATCTAGCTGATAGCTCAAAGCCATTCCTTGTACCGATACAAAGTCTCTCTCGAGATCCCTCTCCAGGTCCAAAAGGCTAGTTTTAGATCTCAAAGTTGGTTTGTAGGTTTCCTTTGTCATTCGTTTATCGACCAAACGAAGCTTACAGAGAGATAACAGGCCCTATGGGTAAATTGATGTAATTTTGTACCTCAACCTCCCAGGGTCGTAAAGTTTACATACAACCTTTTTTTTAGGTGCGTGATATCCCGTTGGAAGGGTCTTTCAGAGAACTACACATCCCGCTGTCAAAATTTGACTTGGTCTACAGTTTGACTATGGCGAGCCAAAAGAACAACGTTTACAACCCTAGAAGTACAACAAGATGTGCTGACATGAAAACATACAAAATAAACTAGTTGGATTAGGAAAGAGGTCACCCATATCCAATTGGAGGATGTGTGGGGATTTAGAAAACCCTAAAAGTGTAGAACTTGCAATTACAAAGAAGTACAGAAGATCATGTTGAAAAAAAAATAGACATGAGGATCCAGTTGGAATAGGTGTGTGGCCACCAATATCCACTTAGATCAATCCTCCCCCCTTAGGAAGCAATGGTCTCCATCGCATTGACCCATGAGGTGCATAAAAAAAATTTGGATTTTTCCTCGGGTGAGCCACTTGCCTTTGTGTAGGCGTTTCCCTTCCTTGACAACCCAATAAACATGGATCTAATGTTGGTGAGTGCCCTTGACCTATGTGTCCCCTATTTGATCAATGAATGCTTGTTCCATGCAGTTAGGGTTGAGCTCTGTTGGTGTTAGTTATTCTGTGATCTCAGAGGTGTCCAATAATGGTGGAGAATATGGCCAAAGGAGGTCCACATTGAATACAGGATGTAGACCAAGGAATGGTTGAGTCTTGAGATCAAAATAATTTCTACCCACAACCTTGGTGATAGTGTAAGGCACATAACGAAGGGGAAAAAGATTCTGATGGGGCCTGGTGAGATTCTCCTTCTGCAAATGTAACCAGACTTTGTCACCAACCTAAAACTGGTGTGGTACCCTATGTTGATCATGGCGTTGCTTTTACTTAGCATTGGATTTTTGCAAAATCTCCTGGACCTGTGGGTGGATGTGTTGAATCTGATCAATGAATCAAGTGGCTTTTTTTATTGCAAATTGATCAGGGGAAGAGTCTTTCTATGTGGTGGCAAGAGTAAGTGAAGCATCAATGGGTACCAAGGGTTGGAATCCCAGAACCACCTGAAATGGGATATGCTCGATGGAACTATGGAGAGCCATTTTGTAACTGTGTTGGACATATGGGAGACTCTTGTACCATGTACGTGGATGCTTATAATTCTACATGCACAGGCTGTGTACAATCATCCGATTGAAAACCTATGTTTGGCCATCGGTTTGGGGGTCAAAAGCAATGGATTTTTTGGTCTTGGTGTCCAATAGAGATGAGAGACTCGACCAAAAGGTGTTAAGGAACCTATTGTCTTAGTTGGATATGATGGTCTATGGTATCCCAATGTGGAACCACTCTTGTTCGAAGAAGATCTTGGGAATATCTATCACTATGACATTCTTCTTACAGACTGTGAGGATAACCATCTTCAAAAACCGATCAATGGCCACAAACAAACAATCATTTCCTTGCTTGGTGGATGGTAAGAGAGACATGTAATCCATTGAGATGGATTCCCAAGGATTCTCGAGAGCAGGAAGAGGGGTGTATAAGCCTTGCTTCTTGATGGATGGCTTGGAAATGGCACATCCAGTGCAAGATCTGATATACTTGTTGACGTCCTGTCGAATTTTTGGCCAATAAGAACGGTTCTGAAGAATGACCACAACTTTCTCTACACCAAAATGTCATGCCACCCGACTATAGTGGGCTTCCCAAATCATCTTTTCATTCTCGCTTGTAGGAACAAAGATATGGCCCAGGTGGCATAAGAGTGTGTCCTGAATGTAAAAATCAGTGACAATTGTGCATGTACCCAAGAGCTTATAGGTGGTGGCGAAGCTCAGATCTTGCTGATAAAGTTGGGTCCACTCAAATGCTTCATGTCCATGAGAATGGAGCATAATGGTGAGTGCAACTATAAGAGGTTGACTGAGGAAATTAGCGACACAATTGGAGATACATTTCTTATACTTGATGTTGAGGTGTAACTGTTGCAGGTAGGTGGACCAGTTCTAATGGAAGTCGTTTTTCAATTTCCCATGTGTCTGTATGAACTGCAAAGGCTTGTGATCAATGTGTATGATCTTCTCTTTCCCCATAATGTAATTTTTCCATTTACGACAGTCTTGTAAAATGGAATACATTTCCTTGTCATAGGTGGGGTATTTTTGGATAGTATTAGAGAGTTTCCCACTATGGTATTCCACTGGATTCTCGTGATGAGTGAGAACTACGCCCACAACATAGTGAGATGCATCAGTCTCAATATCGAATGGTTGTTGTAGATCGAGAAAGGAGAGTACTAGAGATGAACACAAGCAATGCTTCATATCATCGAATGCTCATTGTTTCTCCTTCTCTCACATGAATTTGTCCCTCTACCATCGCCATTGGTCACCTAGCTGAGGTCCCATGCAATATGGGAGAATCCCAACACAAACCATTGGTAGAAGTTGGCTAGTCCCAAAAATATCTGAATCTCACTTAGTGTGGTCGGGGCTAGCCAGTCACGGATTACTTGGATCTTAGCTGGATCAACATGCACCCCATTCTCATCAACAATGTAGCCCAGGTATTGGACCCAATTCATGCCATAAGAGAATTTTTTTAAGTTGGCATAAATCTTGTGCTGCCGCGGAGTGCTCAAAACCTGTTGAATATGTCGCATGTTCTCCTCCCATGTTCTTCTAAAGATGAGGATGTCATCCAAATATAAGACCACAAAGGAGTGGGTGAAGGGTCTCAATACATCATCCATCAACATCATGAAAGTGGTTGGTTCATTTGTTAAGCCAAAGGGCATGACTAGCCATTCGTAGAGACCTTAATTACACTTGAAGGTTATCTTCCATACATCAGTTGGTTCGATGGGAACCTGGTGATAGCCAAACTTTAGGTCAATATTTATAAATAAATTTTCCCCATTGAGTTGTTCAAGAAGGTCGCCAATCCTAGGAATGGGGTAGCAGTTCCTGACTGTGATTTTTTTTAAGCCTCTGTAATCAATAAAAAGTCGGCAAGTCCCATCCTTCTTTTTCACTAGTACAATCGGGCTTCTGCAAGGAGAGGAGATGGGTATGATGTTCCCCTTTTGAATAATCTCTCAGATATGATGCCTAATTTTGTCATTCTCCATCAACAAGCATCGATAGACTGTTCCATTAGGTAGAGGTGTGTCGGGGGTCAGATCAATTGGATGCTTGAATTGGTAGTGTGTCGGTACCCCTATAGGTGAGGATTGAATATGTCTTTGTATTCCTCCATGATCTCATCCACTTGCTTTTTCTGCAAAGAGAGGCATTGTGTAGAGGCCACATATGTGGTGACAACCTTCTACTTACTATGAGTACAGATCACAAAGAAAACACACTTCCCAATCTGTGAAATGACCTTACTGCATTGCTTAGCAGAGATTAAAGAAATAGCAGTAGGCGACGCTACCTCTGGGATCTTGTACAATTTTATACCCAAAGTAATAATAAAAATGTGGTGTATAGACTCATACATAGCATGAAACTTCCACAAATATGGTTTTCCTAACATAACATAAAAAAATTCAAGGGGAGAAATATCATACAATACCTCATCTTTGAAAGTCTTGATGTTGTAGGGCAGAGAAAACTATTGGATGACACAAAAATCTCTTCCTTAACGAAGCTATCCAATGGTGTAGGGTTGTGGGTGTGGTGTCATTTGCAGGTCCAGTTGCTTGATGACCTCTGTTGAAATTAGGTTCTTCTAAATACTACTATTTACAATGAAATGAAGTGGATCCCCCTTGAACCACATTTGTGATTGAAAGAGGCATTCCACTTCCTCTGGTTCTTTTGGTTTGCTTGGTCAGACGTGGTAGCGACAATGGCACTAGGTTCAATATCGATAATATTATTCCCTCCTTCAGGATTTGAATCAGAATCAGAATCAACCTCTACCTTGGAAGCCTTCAGATTGGCCTCATGGGACTGCTTGGAGAGGCATTCTTCGGTGTTGTGCAAAGGACTTTTATGATACTCACACCATTTTCCCATGTCCTTCTTTGTGTTCTCATTGAAATTATTGTGTTGCGGATTTGATTGGTTTTCCTGAGCGTGGCCATGTCAACTTGGTGACTTTCTATGTGGGTTAGGGATACCTTTTCCCTGCTTTGGCTATGAGGGGTTTGTAGATCCAAACTCTCACCGTTTCTTCTTAAACTTCTGCTTGATATTGACAACATATCTATAATTCATGCTGAATGAGGCGATGTCAAAGAAATCCATTTTAGTTTTAATGTATCTATGAAAAAAACCATGGTATTTGAGCACCAAATGACGCTCAAAGTCTTTGATACCCAACTTGGAGCATAGGGTATGGAAAATATTCTTTAAATATAGTAATTTCTAGTCCCTTTCTTGACGTAGAGTGGTCCATCTAGTCTACCGGTCCTTGTAGCTTCCAATAGGGTAGTATTGTTATTTAATGGTGTCCTGGAAGGAATCCCATGTAGGAACCACCATGAACATTGTATATTCCTCCAGGGCCCTTTTCTCAGAGTAACTATCCCACCAGTCTTTAACATGAGGAATGACCTTGAGTGCAAAAGTGATCTTTTCCCTGTTGAAACAATTGTGTACTGAAAAATATTCTTCGAGAAGATTCAACCATTTATCTACAACATCTGCATCTATCATTCCTTCAAATAATGGAATATAAAAATTTACCTATATCTTGAAGGGGATTGGATGGTCGCTTGATGAATATGCTTCTCATGTGGGCAGTCATCGAAGGATCTGCGTGAAGTTTTCCATCATTTCGTTCCTAATTTTTCACGTGAGGGATTCCTTGAGAAACATTTTAATAGGATCTCTTGCTACATCATGTTTATTTTCATCCCACATGGGTTCTTATTGGGCTCAACACGTCTGATCTTGTAATGTCTTGATTGGTTCAAGTCCCAACTTCTGGTACCCAGATATTGTCGGGGACATGCATGAAGAAAAATAATTGAAGAGAAGATTGCTTTGATACCACTGATCCATATTTAGGATAAGAATGAACTGATTAAAACGTTGAATACAATTAACATAGAGATATTAAGACACAAATATCTAGTGAACAATATCTTTTATTAAAAAATGAAATAGGTTGAAACTGTAAAACTGCATAAATGAAACACTTTCTCGAATGGTGGTAGTTATCTCTAACAAGCATTGTGGCTGCTATGCACATCCATATGAGAATAATGGATTACAATGAGGCTCCAGAGGCCTTTTAGATATTATTCATAAATTCCAAAACCCTATGCATCAAAAAATCTAACCCTAGAAGGTGAAACGCCAAAATTCATGTGGGCCCTATGGGTAAGTTGTTGTAATTTGGTACCTCAACTTCCTAGGGTTGTAAATTTTGCATACGAACTTTGTTTTAGGCATGAGCTAGACCGTTGGAAAGGTTTTTGAGAGAGATACAAATTTCTCCATGAAACTCTAACTTCGTCTATAGTTTGACTATGGAGATCCAAAAAAACAACGTTTAGGGCCCGAAAACGACCTTGGAAGTACAATAAGATGTGATTACATGAAAACATACAAAATAATCCATTTGGATTAGGAGAGAGGCCACCCATATCGACCTGGAGGATGTGTGGGGCTTCAGACAACCCCAAAAGTGTAGAACCCACAATTACAAAGCAATACAAAAGAATGTGTTGAACAAAAAAAAAACACGAGGAGCTAGTTGGAATAGGTGGGTGGCCACCAATATCCACCTGGATCATTTGGTGAATTGATGAATAAGATCATGTTTGATCTCAATATCAATGACTAAGATTCACCTTAATCAATTTAAAATATTGTAAGGTTTTTCTATTTGTAAGGTTGATCAAATCAATGACCTAGATTTGATTTTGACTTCTAGAAGTTAAAGGAGATCTACAGTCCAGATTCACTTGGACTGTGATAAAAATTTTTGAAGTGCAAAGTTCAACAACAAAAAAATTCGATGAATGATGGTTAGATTGATGAGTTTGGTGAAGTGCTGGAAATTATCCACAAGAAAATGTCGATGGTTGACAAATGATGGATGAGCATCAACAAAGTTGGATGAAGTTTATATAATCAACAACCAAGATTCATTTCAGGGGTTGTGAAATATATGAGATCGACGGTCTAGATAAATTGGAGTGTCAAAATTTTTTGAAGTGTCAAAGTTCACCAAGAGAAATTGTCAATGGTCGATGGTCGGGTTGACTGAAATGGAGAAGAGTTTGGTTTGTCCATAAGAAATATTTGGTCATCGATGGTTGGAATTCTGTCAAATTCGGTAAAGTATTTCAAATTAGGAAAGAGAAGTCATCGATGGTCGATGGGCCAGTGGTCAGAGGTTGGCCGAATTCGGTGAAGTATTTCGAATTAGGCAAGAGAATTTGTCGATGATCGATGCAGTAATGGTTGGTGTCAACTTATTTGGAAAAGTGTTAAGGTAATTCAAGAGAATCTATCGATGGATGATGGGGGAAATAGGATTCTGAATTCATCATCCACGTTTAATGCTATGTCACCCAAGTTAACACCTTAGGATGATGTTCCATGCAACATCAATATCCACGTATCATTCCACATCAACCAACAAAAGTGGTTGATGGCCACATATAGAAATTTATTAAAATATAATCCATTTTAAATTACGTTATTTTTACTACAATAGAAATATATTTTTATATTACAACTGAAATATATTTATTTATAAATATAATGTGTTTGTAGTTAACAAATAACTTATGGTATCATATGGACCACAGGGGTGTAGACTGATTGGCAAGTGTCGTGTAAATGGAAATAAATGTGTAAAAAGGAGGTCTCAAGTTCGATTCTCACCCTGATTTACTTGTGCTCCATTCTTGTGAGATGCGTGGAGCACCTGGGGTTATAATGGTAGCATACGGGTATCAACCCTGTGTCACACGAGTACGAGAACTGCGAGTTTCCAATTCCCCCAGTATAAAAAAAACTTATGGTATCATATGCATTGTGAGGATAAGGATGAAAGGTCATCTAAGTACATAGATTATTAAAAGAGGGAAAGAGAAGAGTGGTGTTGGTATTAAGTTTTATGGTTAAAGTAAAAAATCTTTATGTAAAACAAAAGAGAGTACAAAAATGAGGAAAACCACTAAATTAATTAAGGGTATAAAATTTTGTTAATGATAACATGGGGCTATACATGATTATTATAATTCTATTAGGATTCACATTGGATTTTATTATCAAATTAAATTAGGAAATATAACCAATCAATAATTCATTAATGAGCTATAAACCCTAATGATAAAAATTGAAAGAAAAGAAGGAAGAGAAGTCACCTGGAATTTGTCATTGTAGATGATGAAGCTCCCTATATGAATTAGATATTTGTGATAGTCCTCCAAGCATGATCCACATGACCTACACACAACTCCTATGTGTGTGTGTGTAACACTATATTTATTAATAGGGTCTAACTCAAGTGGTTGTGGAATGGAGTGTTATCCTCCCCACCTAGGTTCTATTCCTTATATATATATATATACATATAAACACCCTAGGGGCTTGAGAGAGTTGGAAGGAGTTTAGTTGTTAATCTAAGTGTTTACTTGTAAATCAAGGTTTTCAAAGATAAAATATATTGGAAGAGTTAAAGAGTTGGATGGGATTTATGAACATAAATTGAAAGCTATAAACATGCAAGGGAGAAACCTCAAGGAATAAGAGAATGTTAGATTAGCGATTGGGGTGAGTAATATGGAACTATCAATTACATGTCATGGATTAGGCATAATGGTTTAGCAACCCAAATAAACTCTATAAACTCTCTATTGCATAAATTGTGGATGAACAATCACAAAACCCCATCGATCTAGTGGTGTTCTTAGCATCAAGAGATTAGGTAGGATTTAAGGGTTCAACCCGAAATTGACCTCACATATAGCAAGTCCAAAATGCGTTTGGGTGGTTATGGACCCAATTTAAGGCATCCCAAGTTTTTATGGATCTATCCAAGGGGTTTTCAACTCCAAATGTAAGAATGAAGTGAAGGAACTCCCCAAATGTGCACCTTAATGGGTCAAAATGAGTCAAACAATCAACCAAATGCTAGGGACTAAGGGGGAATATGAGTCTAAGGAACACAACTACACACTATATATCTCAATGAGGTCTCGTGTCTATGGTAATATGACAATGAGTCTAATAAGTTGATCCATCACATTAACATGGTAATTGAGAGGTATCAAAGCATCATTCGATGGGTTAAGCATTAATATGACACAAGAATAGACCACATGTTGGCTCACTTACGTGCATTTTTCCTAACACTTAGGGGTTGATGACCCAAGGTTCATCCAGAATTGACTGATAAAACCACAAGGTATCAACATATTAATCCTAAGTCTGGGACCAAAGAAGGTCTCACTCAAGACACCATGAGAATCACAAATACGATTTGGTCTTGTGTCAGAGATGAAGGGACCAAGCATCCAAGGAATCCACTTGGGCTCACATTCATAAAATCATTCATACATTCATGCATTCACATATTCACACATTCATTTATAATAGACTAGCGACATAACCCATTGCCAACATTGTGCATTATACCCAAAATAAACACATTAAGTGACAAAGATAAATGCAACTTTATATTATATTTATTAAATGGAAGAATGAATACATCAAAGTATCCACATTGCAACAATAATAGTACTATGCACTCTAATACATTCTATAACTCATGAACTACAATGTGTTGTGCGCTCTTTGTTTAGATTCTACCCTCTACTAGACTGAATCCATTACAGACTCTAAATAATAATATTCCATCCTCTTACACAACTATTGCGAAAACTCATAACATGACTCATGCAAAATTTAGACTTCTTCCTCTCTTTCTTGTAGACTACAAACTCTGTCTCTTTTTCGATGCTTCTCCCTTTTATTCTATGACACTCTGTCCCTTTCTTCTCTACTCCAATCACTCTAGTGATCACTAGTTTTGCATGCTTTTGTTGTCTACATGCATCCCATTTAACCTCTTTGGATTGTGGTAGTCATAATTAACTTTCCAACTCATCCATCACCTATCCCCCAATCTCTCGTGATGTTTGAGTTCATTTATCGATAAGATTCCCAAAGATATTATTTTGAATCGACATGCATGTAGTATCTTTCTGATATTTAACATGCAATATATAACTTAGATTGGAACACTTTCCTTACTCCATCTATCACACAACTAAAGATGTTTTCTCACAAAACTGATATGTGTTCATTATTGATTTGTGCACACGCACAACCTACCACAAAACTTTGGGTGCCAACAAGCCCCCAACACTATTACTTGGCTATTCCTTGAGCCAATTGAATTATTTAGGGTGTGATGGAGGGATGGGGTCTTCACTTAGTGAACCTATGACATAACACATGCGTTCATGGGATATTAAAGAATACCCCTAATTTCACTAGATATTGATAAATACCTAAAAAATCCCCTTTATTGAGCCCCCCTCCAAATACATATTTCCAATAAAAGAAACCCTTATTTTTACTAGATACCCATTTTTATAATAATATAGGTGGATATCAGTGGCCACCCACCTATTCCACTGGCTCAAAGAACAATTTTTATTTTGGTAGTTTTTCCTAGTTTTTTGGGTCCTAAACTTCTAGGGACATTTTGAGGCCCTAAACAACGTTTTTTGGGCGTGAGATAGTCACACTGTAGGATTTAGCTCGAGTATGATGGCAATGTGTGTGTTCCTTGGATATTTGTTTCCAACGATCTATTGTTTTCCTAAAACAAAGACCGTATGAAAAAGTTACAACCACGAGAAGTTGATGTACCAACTTACCCCATCGGGACCCACATGAATTTTGGTGCTTCATCTCCTAGGGTTAGGTTTTTGGATGATTATGATTTATGTTAAAAATGACTTTGGAGCCTCATTGTAACCATATTATTGCGAATGAGCGTAGTCATCATATCTCTTCTCAAAGATATGCTGCCACCATTTGAGTAAGTTTGTTTCATTCTTCCTTTTTACAATTTCATCATATTCTCTTTATTAATAGAAGTCAAATTTTACCGTATCTCTGTGTATTTATTTGCTATAAATTTTTATTCCATTTCATTCCATTTATAAATCCGGATCAATGGTATCAGAGTGATCTACTCTTTAATTGTTTCTCTATGCACGTCCCCAATGAGGCCACGGTACAAGGTGTTGGGACTCGAAGCGGTTAAGCCCTTGCATGAACATCCATGCCGATCATGATGGCCTCCCACGGTGGAAGAAAATAGAGATGATGGAGTAGTATATCCTTTTAAATTATTTCTCGAGGAAGCCCTCAAGTGACAAAGAAATGATATGATGGATAATTATGCACAGATCCTTTGACGAATGCCAACAAGTGACACATCTACATCAAGAGATGTTGGCCCTTGACCAAGTTTTGAGTATCCTTGGTCATGTTTGACCTATTTTGGGACTTTGATAGGCTGTCGAAGGCAGAGCACAATTGGAAGCGGAGATCGCGGGATATCGACACCTTGTTTAGGACTTTCTGGGTTTTGGGATTTCTAACAAGTATGGGGATGTCGGCCCATGGGTTTACCCATGTTTAGGCCCACTTTGTAATGTATAAATAGGTGTCTAGGCATTGTAATAAGGATCGCGAAGGATGATATAGACATCTGTGTGATGATATGCTAAGTGCAAGTGGTAGTTGTACATGCTTTGTGCATACTGTGAGAAGCTTGGAAGGCTAAGTTCAAGTGACTGTAAGAGACTGTGTAAAGGCTTTGTGTTATGATCTAATTTAAGGAAGGAGGATCTAGTGAAGTTCACAACAGATCTTCTTTCCTATGTGGAGTAGGATCTTGTGGCTCTGTGCATGTAGAAGATTGACAGAAGAGAATAAAAGAGAAGAAGAGTTGGTTGACGTAGCCCTAGGTTGGGGGTGAACCACATATATCCTGTGTTGCTATGCTTTGTGCGATGTATTGATATATTTATGTATTTACTTGCTTAGTGATTTTATGTAGATGAATGATAGATAGATATGTGATACTTTTTCATTAATAATGTGGATGAATGCTAGATCTAACCTATGTGAATGTGCTTAGAGCTTGAATATACTAGATCTGGGTGAATACTACGTTGACCTATTGTTAGGGTTTACCTGTGTTGTAAGTGAAGGTTGAATACTAATGATCTATAGCTGCTAAGTGTTCTGTTAAGGTGTTACAATCACAGATCTGTGTCCTAGCTAAGGTTGCAGACACTGGAGTCTTGCAATCACCCCTGCCTCTACCTCGGGTGAGACTGCATCTGCTTCATAGGTGTTGCCGAAAGGGTGGGTAGATAGGGATTTTTTGGTGCGTTTTTGAAGAGTTGAACCCTAGGTCTTCCCCTGTGCCAAAAAATGGTTATGTTCTCGGGATTGAAACTATGATTTCTGGGAACTACAAAAAAGAGAAAGCTTCGTGCATAGATATGTTTCCCTAGTGTGGAATATTCTACTTGAATTGCGAAGCTCTGTGCTAAGAAGAGAAGTTAGATCTGAAGAAAAGAGGTAACATCTTAAAGCTTTGTGCTCTGATAAAGGTAAGAACAATGAATTTTTTTTATTGAAAAGGTAAGATAAGTGGAAATTTTTGTTTCAAAAGTAGGGATCTAGGTATGTTTTATAAGTTTTTTCCTAGATTGAAAATGAGGGCACAACTAGAAGAAAGAAGATTTGATATGAGTAGATCTGATAGGAATAGTGAAAGATATGTTATTCCTATGCATAGAAAGAATGGTTGGACTAACAAATGGATGCAGGACCCTAGAAAGAATTTTTTGCAGGTTATCTACTATGATCGTAGTGCGTAGTGCAATAAAGGTTGGGGATCATTTAAAAGAAAGAGAGGATTAAACCTTTGTTATAGTTGTAGAATCTTGGGCCATATTGCTAAGGATTTCCCCAATAAAAGATCTAGTTGTATTTGTTGTAAAGCTATGGACCATGAATATTTGGATTTCCCTAGAATGATTGCTAAGGTTGAAAGAATGAATGTGAGACAAGAAAACCCTAAGAAAGGTCAAGAAACTGAGACGATGAAAGAACCCCAGAAAGAATCAAAGAATTTCTTGCTACAAATGAAACAAACCTGGAATGATCACATAAATATCAACTTATCAGAGACCTTCAAAGAAAAGAGTGCATAGAAGCAAGAATAGGAGACTTCAACATTGACTGTGTTCTGGATGAGGAAACACATGTGAATATCATGACAGAAAGAACCTGGGAAATTTTAGGAAATCTTGCTATGATTCCTTCATTAGGAGGAATAAGATTATTTAGAGGAAATATGATAACCCTATGTGGAATACTCACCCCGATATCTATGAGTTCTCATGGAATTTCGACAGAGGAATATTTTGAGGTTATAAAATTTATTGAGAGCGACAACCCATTTTATATGTTACTAGGAAAAACTTGGATCGAGGAGGATTAGACTAGAAGAAAAGAAGAGGAAACCCTAGAACATAAGAAGAAAGAACTAAAATATTTCATGACCAGGAGGATAACGCACTTGATTGAAGAACAAGAGAACAGATTGAAGCTATTTAGAACCAGAAACTTGGATGTTGAAGTTGAAAGAACACAAGAAGACTCAAAGAAGAGTGGAGCACCTACCTTGGACAGAGAAGAAGTATTTCCCTTGAACCCTATGAAAGAATCTCAACAACGCGAAGTTACTATTCCAAAAGGAGATAAGAATTAGAATGGAAAGAGGAATACTAAAATGAAGATTATAGAGAAGAAGGATAGAAAGCTCAGTAAGAAGAGAGAAAAGGTAGCGAAGTTGCAAAAGGTTCAAGAGGGCACTTCGCAGAAGGAAGGCTTGCAAAACTGGAACTCCATCGAGATATCATAACAACACAACATGGAACTTCTCTAAAGACACATATGATGATGTAGAAAAGGGAACACAAGGATAAAAGGTATCTTCCATCTAAAATTGCATAGTGCACCTGGCCGATCAGTTGATCGCAGAAAAGTTGGTCAGAAAGAACATACCTACGCAGGTCACAGGATTCATTGTTGACCTTGCCAAAAAATGTGTAGAAGGACTCCAAATGAACTGGGCGAAGTACCTACCACGAAGCTCAGGATCAAGGCTATGAGTTCCATTTTAGCTGGATATTTATCCTCATAGCATATACTGCTTGGGAGATGCCGAAAGGTGTGACCTTCCCAAATATTGAGCCATTCGAGCCACTCACTGTGAATTTCACCATACGCTGGTACTCTAGCGATATGGGAAAATAGTGGCATTCGAATGCGATATACCACACATACTATCTCTAGCTAAAGAGAGTTGTTTGGGTTGTCCCTCTCATGACACCGAACACCCTGCACCAGTTCAGACCTCTCATGAAGTTTCGTGCAGATAGACACTTTATTTATATCACTGTGCATACAGACGAGCATAAAGAAGAGCTTCATTCATAATATAAGATCATAGAGGAGGACCTCAAAGAGATAAATAGGGACTGGTCTACAGAGCTCCTTATCCCTACTGAACACACAAAAATTTCTGATCCTAAACTAATTGGTAGCTTGGAGGCCACTCATGAAGAACACGACACACCTAAAACCAGTAGAAGGAAGAAGACCAAAGAGGTACAAAACTTGAGCAACGCATCATAAGAAACCACTTCAGAATCACTAGGACAAGGAGGTGATGAAGAAGTAGATAAAGAAGAGACCAATGGAAAAGATTATCAACAGAATTAGGGCAAAGTAACATCACCTAGGAATCATGTTGATGAGAATGATCCCTACAAGAAAAGGAAGGTTTCCCCCATGAAACCTACATCGAGGAAGAAATCCAAAGCCAAAAAGTCTAAGCTACAAAATGTACTCATGCTCGATGACTTCGAATCCATCATCGCATCCATATCATATGCCTCACAGGATATTATGCAAAACACCGAAGCCAAGCAAGAAGCCATGTATGAAAAAATTGAGACAAAACTAAGAGGGGTACAACATGCCCTTCAATCGAGCCACGCAGTATCCACTGCGCCCCCACCATCAGAAGAACCAGAGTTGGGAGATGAACACACCCAACTCCGCAGAATATCTGATGTGACTAAAGCTCGCCTTCGTTGAGCACAAGAAGAGAAAGAACAAGCCACGATTTCCCTAAAGCAAGAACAACAGGAAGTGGTAGAACAATGTTGAGTTGTGCAATAGGAGAAATATGACCTCCACACCAAGTTCAAAGAGGAGAGAGTGCAGGTCAAGAAAGATAAAGAGCAGTTTCTCACAGAGCAACTTAGAGTCAAATAAGTAGTCAACATAACACTTCACTCTATGACCGACTTAGAGAAAAAGGTAGAAGAACTAATGGAGCATCAAGTAGCACATCTTGTGGAAGATATCCAACAAATTCAATAGAGAATCACATATATAGAGCTACAAAGAGTGCCATATACCCCGCAGGATGTGTGACACCAAAGAGAAGCCAATTCCCGAAGCGCAGTTGAGAGGATCAGAGAATTCTCTCTGGAATGTAAACAACTTAGCATTAGAAGTGCACAAACCTACACGTGACTTACTGAATACCCTAAACCAAAGGCATTGGAGTCACATCTCTAGGAGGCAAACCAACAAGAAGAAATAGTACAGGCGTAGTTGAATCCCCTGTCCGTAGTTGAGAGGATGAAGCAATCCTAAGAATAACGTACTGCTCAACAGAAGGTCCACACCATATAGAGAAAATTCATGGAAGTAACTCAGAGGCTCCAACTAGTCTAGGACGAAGCATGCTAGATGTTTGAAAAGATTTAAGTCCGAGGAGAAGAGCTGGAACAAGTAGTCACTGTAGTTGAATAATGCTTATAGGGACCTATCAATGAAGCAATTATCCAAAATTTCACCGAGCAGGAGGCCTTGGCGCAACAATAGGTCGAAGTAGCTCGAGCCAAGCTTGAGGATTTTGAAGCAGAGATACCCAAAACATAGTGACTCGGGATGAGTCACGGGTGAGTGTTGGGGGCCTATTGGCCCTTGACCAATTTTTTAGGATCCTTGGTCATGTTTGACCTATTTTGGGACTTCGACAGGCTGTCAAAGGCGGAGCGCAAGTCGAAGCGGAGATCAAGGGATCTCGGCCCCTTGTTTAGGACTTTTTGGGTTTTGGGATATGTAATGGGTATGGGGATGTCATCCCATGGGTTTAACCATGTTTAGGCCCACTTTATAATGTATAAATAGATGTTTAGGTGATGTAAGAAGGAGCACGAAGGATGATATAGACATATGTGTGATGATATGCTAAGTGCAAGTGGTAGTTGTACATGATTTGTGCATACTGTGAGAAGCTTGCAAGGCTAAGTGCAAGTGACTTTGTAAAGACTTTGTGATGTGATCTAGCTTTGGGAAGGAGGATTTAGCGAAGTGTGCATAGATATCCTGTCCTATGTGGAGTAGGATATTGTGGCTCTGTGCATGTAGAAGATTGAAAGAAGATACTAAAATAAAACAAGAGTTAGTGGACGTAGCCTCGGGCTGGGGGTGAACCACGTATATCCTGTGTTTCTATGCTTTGTGTGATGTATTGATGTGTTTATGTATTTACTTGCTTAGTTATTTGATGTAGATGAATGATAGATATATCCATGATTATTTGTGCTTAATAATGTGGATGAATGCTAGATCTAACCTATGTGAATGTGCTTAGTGATTGAATATACTAGATCTTGGTGAATACTACATTGAACTGTTGTTAGTTTTTACCTACGTTGTAAGTTAAGGATGAATACTAATGATCTATAGCTTCTAAGTGTTCTGTTAAGGTGTTACAATCACAGATCTGTGTCCCATCTAAGGTTGCATACACTGGAGTCCTTCAACCACCCCTGCCTCTACCTCGGGTGAGACTACATCTACTTCGTAGGTGTTGCCAAAAGGGCCAGTAGTTAGGGTTTTGTCGGTGCGTTGTTGAATCATTGAACCATGGGTCTGCCCCTGTGCCAACAAGAGACCATGCTTCCCCCTTCAAGGTACAAGTCAATTTTGATATCCCCTTATTTGAAGGTCAGATAGATGAAGATGCTCTTGATAAATGGTTGAAATTGATAGAAGGATATTTTTTGGTCCATAATTTGTCTGATAGAGAAAACATTACCTTTTCTCTCCTTAAGGTTGTCCCCCATTACAAGAATTGGTGGGAAACTTTATGTGAGAAAAGGGCCACTAAGGAATATACAATATTTTTGGTCTACCCCACTTGGCATTATTTCATAGATGTTATTAAGGAACAATACTTCCATGTTGGAAGCTATGATGATCGTATACAAGATGGACCACATTGTGACAGGAAAGGGACTAGACAATGCCTTATTTAGAAAATATCATCCATACATTGTGCACCAAGATGGGTATCAAGGACTAAAAATGACATATGGTGCTCAAGTACCTCATTTGTATGCATATATACATCCAAATAGAAATGGAGTTTCTATACATCTCATCATTAGGCATGACATATTGATATGTTGCCAAAATCTAGTAGAAATTTAAACAAAAGAAATGAGAGTTTGGATCTGTAAAATCCTCACAGTAAAAGGAGGGAAAATGAATCTTGTTGGGTTCATATTTTGATTGTTTTATTGAAACTATTGAATCCTTTTTGCACTGATATTATTTATTCTATTGGCCATTTTGAAGGAGTAGTCAAAGGTTTTTATATTGATTCATCATGGATGCGTATAAGGTATGTGTAATTGATGTTTTATAATGATTTTGAGATCAATTCAGTTCAATTTTATGTATACAGGGATTTAATGAATGATATGGGTGTAACAGAGAAAATCCATAGTCAAATCCTCCATATGGTACCTCGTCTGACACTTCATCCAACACCCCATCCAGTACACAATCCGACACTCCATCCAACATGCGATCCAACAATCAGAGTGCATAGGAGTTGGTGGTTCGTGCATTGGAGGTCTTTGGTGGATGAATCGGCAATATGGGTTTTGTGCCCCCTCATGGCCTCCATCTACAGATCTCATTACACCTAAGATTGGGCAGTTATGTTGATTGTTGAGTGGCTCACATATTTTCTAGAAGCTAAAGTTGTTAGAAGCTCATTTAATGAATTTTCCATTTTTAGGAGAGGTCGACCCTTCCATTGGTCGACCTCTCGAGATGTAATTTACCTATAAATACCACTAGCAGTGGAAAGACACCATAAATATTTTTTAATGAGATTTTCACTATGTAATTCAGACATTTGTTTGCAATCTTGTCTTCTAGACTGCATTTTTAATTAATGACAGAATCATACTAAGTTAAGCCTACGTTTTGTTGTTAAAGAGTAGCCACAACCTACTGGGGGGGGCACCAGTGGTTTGGGTGATTGTATAGATATATCGTGTGTTTATCTCATTTGCTTAGTTAGAATCTACATTGTTTCTTTGTTGTATGTGTCTTTTAGTTTGAATTATTGTGCATACTAATTGTAATTTGATTATTTAATTCATCTTTCTTTAAATTGAAAATTTCTTTGAGGATCTGGTTATTTATCATGTTGTGTTTCTTACTTCTTAGCAATTGTCTTGTAGGATACTAACTTAGATTATGTATTGAAGTTTTAATTTCGTTTTTGAAAATTAAAACATAGTATTATTTAGACAGAGGATTAGTGTAAACATAGTTTTAATTTAGGATTGTTTGCAAGCTTCAATGGATTAATAGTTGCAAGTTTTATTAGTTGTAATCAAGCTAAATTTAATTATCAGTTGAGTTATGTTTTCATAGATCTATTCGGTTCATTTATCTTTCTTTAGTATGATAGGATATGAATAGATTTTGGAGTTATGTTTTTTTTAAATAATTTTAGTTTTGAAATCTGATATTTAATGATAGGATTCGTTTAGTTAAGATTATAAAATCTAAGTTGTGTATTTGAATTGAAATTTTAATGAGAAGAGTGGATTTGAATCAATATTTTTAATCATAAGTTCATGGGTTTGTAAATTTTCTTTAATCAGTATAAGTGTGTTTATTAATCATTGATGAATGATGCACGGAGTTTAAAGATCATATGGATTCCGAAGATACTTAGTGGTGCTTCTATGATGGAAAAACGTTTGTTAGATTGCTTGATTCACACTTTCCATTTCCTTTTAGAAGTTAGTATTGAATTAATCCCTCTTGAAATATCACTAATAGTCAAATGCCATCGTGATGTTATTCGGCACCGAAGACATAATCATCATATTTGAATTCTCTTTTTCCTATTATTTCAAATTAGGAATGGTTTTGATTAATTAGAATTTGAATACAGTCATGATGATTTTTTATTAAGTAGGTTAATATTTCTCCTTTGCAAACTAGAAATGATTATCAGTTCTTTGTAAGAATAGAGTTCACTTATTGAAATAGTCTTGATAGGTTAGTTGTGTTCCTGCTTATTTGCTTAAAGATAAAAAGAGAAAAAGTAATTTAATTGTTGTTGCTCTTTATGTTGAATAGATTAACTTGTTTAAAATAGCTTATGATTTGTTCTTTTAAAAATAATCCATCAATCCATTGTTTTAAGCTTTGTAGGTAAATAGTTTAAGCTCATTAATAGAATTTGATAATTGCTAAAAATCAAAAGAGTCATCTCTTAAGTAGATTGATCCTTATATAGAACAACTCCTTAGTTATAAAATACTTCCATTAGCTTTTCTTCCTTGGCTCATACAGTGCCACAACTCTAAGTTTACTTACCCTAGGTTGACAATTTAATTGATGGATTTAGTGCATATAGAATACCCATCATTTTTGGCGCCGTTGCCAGGTAGTTTTCTTAAGGTAGGAAATAGTTAGGAAGTAGATCATTTATTAAGCTTAGAATTAGTTTGGTGTTAGGGGGACTTTAATATGAGAGGTAAGAACCTGGGCATCTCATGTTATAGCAGGTTCTCCCATACCCAATTGTAATTTTTATTCTTTGATTTCATGAACAAACCTAGGGACCCAAAGGGTAGATACATTAAAACCAGACCACACCTTTCAACCAAGGTTTCCTATAAAATTTTCGGAGGAAGGAACACTCCATCCATAAACTCCACAAATCGATACTGGAAAGTAGGGGCTAGGTCAACCCAAATAGCTATAGCAGTCTCTAAAGAGACCAAAATAGGGATAACTATAGATCAAAAAGTTGAAGCATCAATAATAGTGAGACAGGAGGCAACACCACTCAGGCCTTTCTTAGAACCAACCAACAAAACTTTTGTTTTTTCACCACCATCAGGGGACCCTAACTTTGTAGACATCATTGACCCTGAAAAGGTGTATACTCTATTTGGTAGTTCAACTAATATAATTTTTTCCCAAGTCGAAACATAAACTTTGGCACCAATAGTCTCAACAGACTGGAGTAAAGTCCCAAACATCCCAGTAGTATAAAGACCTTCCCATCGAAGGGATACCTTTCCTAGAAATGAACCTTGGGATACTTTGTTATCTTCAAGGATAAAATCATTTAGGTACTCTCTCTTTGGAAACTAAACTAGTATGGGTGATCAAGAGGATCACATCCATGTAAGACACAAGGAGGGAGAAGAAATTGGAAACCAAACCGAAACCACCTTCAGGTTTCCAATTTTGGACACCACACAAAATGTCAATATGAAGAACATTCCACTCTCGACACTTCCCACCTTTTATGGTAAAAGAAGTGGAGACCCATATACCTTCCTATTTGAGTTTGACATCTTGTGTAGGAGCTACAATTATTTACAATATACCCAGAAACTAAAAAAAATTCCTTCCACCCTCAAGGATTCCGCACTAAGATGGTTCATGGGGTTGGGAGAGTCCAGTATTACGTTTTCAGAAGGCATGAAAGATATATTTCTTAAAAAATACCAAGACTACTGCAAGTCCAAGGATTCTTGTAATGACATTTTCAAAATCCAACAGTTAGAGGATGATAATATCGAGGATTACATGGAACGATTTTCTAATATCTCATAGAAATCGAAGTACCATGACCTTACATATTATGAAGTCAGGGATATTTTCCTTAAAGGTATTTCGAAATAATGGCTAGAGACACTTAACTAGATGGCATCAAGTGACATCTCCCATAAACCATTTTCTAAAATGTGTAAAATGTGTAGGAATTACTCGAGGAGTAGAGTCAAAACAAGGAAGAGTGTTTGAGATACTTATAGAGGAAACCTAAAAGTAGTTAGTTCAGGTGGTATCACAAGGGTAGAGATAGGGAAACTCTTAGAGAACTTCAAAATGGATATCTTAAGTAAAATAGGTTCCCAGTTGGAAACCCTAAATATTAAAAAGAAACAGGAGGAGGAAAATGCAGCAATGAGCATATTTTTCCCAAGATGCAGGAGGAAGCATTCCTCAAGGGAATTCCCTTTAGATAATATTTCAGTTTGTGGCTTATGCACTGAAGACCTCCCAAATGAAAAGTGCCCATAACTGCTTGTTTTGTTATCCATCTACAGAAGTGGGGATCCTGGGGAGTCCTCTTATGCACCTAGGATGTCGTGGAAACCTAGGAGTCATCCTACATACCCAGATCTATAACCTCAAGTTCCACCTTATTATCAACAACCACAATAGTAGAACTCACTGAATTGGAAAAAATTGTCTACATAGTATCACCATCCTTGGCTACAAGGATGGAGAGGAGGGCATAACCAAGGAAACCCTCAAGCTCCACCTGTCCCTATGCCTACTCATCCTTACCCCCAATTTCCATCGAACATCCCGCAACTTTTGCCAATTTTTCTTCCCCCACCTTTACGTCCTATTCCACAATGACCACAAAAATACCAGAATGAAAGCTCTCCAAGACCGACATTCTTACCGGCACAACCAGTGACCAAACCTAATAACAAAACCACTCAACCTCTTCACAATGTTGCGATGAAATCCTTTTCGATGTATGTTATTTGTCATCCGGAAAGAAGAAGAAGAGGAAACCCCCAAACAACCCATAGATGACACTAAGTGGGAAGATGTTATCATTCCTAAAGACCAGGAACCCAAGATTCCCTAAAATAGATCTTCACAAATTATAAATCCCCCTCCTTATCCAGAAATATTAGTGATTGAGAAACCTACCACTCGACCAAAATTTGACATTTTGAATGAATTGAAGAATATCTATGTCAAAATTCCCTTGCTACAATCCATAAAGGACATTCTGATTTACAATAAGGTGGTCAAATAATTGTGTATTAATAAGCCAGGTAGGAAGCAGAAGGGTCCTCCAACAATACATTTGATAGGAGAAATCTTTGAGTACGTATCAAAGAAGCCCAGGGTCGCAAAATATGGGAGTCCAGGGAAACCCGTAGTAACCATAACCATTAATCAGGTGCCCATTGGAAACAATCTCATAGACCTAGGAGAAACCATCAATGTTATGATTGTTACCACCTTGGAGGAATTACAGTTAAAACCTCGTCTTAGACCTACCCCAACTATTTTGGAATTAGCAGATAAGACAAAGGTTATACCTAAAGGAATCCTGGATGATATCATAGTTACATTATCCTCATGGGAGTATCCAATAGACTTTCTTGTCATCTGTTTGAAGGACCCTACCAAAGGGCATCTCGTTATTTTGGGAAGACCTTGGTTTGCCACAACCAATGCATTTATTGGTTGTAGAGAAGGTAAAATGACCATCTCAAATGGACTTTCTATACATAAGCTCACCATATACCCACCATCTCAACCTATCATGGAAAATGTATGGTGGCTTGAATGTCCATACAAGAATGAGGACTGGAAAGAACCCATGTTGCCAAGTGATCATTCTTGGGAAGTTGAGGGAAAAACAATGGAAAACATCCTAAACCAGTTTATTTATGCTATTATGTGTGTTGGTTTTCCATAATGTTTTCCCAAATTTGAGTGCATGTTCGAGGAAGAATTTTAGGAACAGTTGGACCCATTGATTTTGTCTTCGACATATTTTATCTTTGGGATAGATGAGTCTACCACATCTTATACCATACCCTATGAGATTATTCTAGGGAAATTTATACATATAAATTTTGGACTAGATGCAGACCAACAAAAGAAATTAGTAAATGTCCTTAAAGAAAAATTAGGGGCATTCGCTTGGGAATACACTGATATGAAGGGTATATAGCCTGACACATGAATTCATCACATATATATCCAGGGAGAAGTAACACCTATTAGGCAACCCCAGATAAGGATGAACCCGACACTCAAAGATATAGTAAAAGAGGAGATACACAAGCTATTGAATGTCAGATTTATTTATCCCAT
>JZKD02S0560233.1:192259-204565 GCA_000966675.3 Picea glauca
GGCATATAGTTGTTTCTCCTTTAGTAGTTGTAGCACCTTGTCAACATGTCGCACATGATCCTCCCAAGACTTTCTATAGATTAGTATATCATAAAAAAATACTAACACAATTTTTTGAAGGAAAGGATTGAAAACAAAATTCATCAACCCTTGCAATGTGAAAGGTGCATTTATAATGCCAAAAGGCATGACCAAAAATTCATAATGGCCTTCATGAGTTCAGAATGTTGTTTTTGGGATATCTTCTTCCTTCATTCTAATCTAATGATACCCTGAACATAGATCCAAATTTGTGAAATAGATTGTTCCATGTCGTTCATCTAAAAATTCATCAATGACAGGAATGGGAAACATGTCTTTAATAGTGATGTTATTGAGCTCTCTATAATCTGGACACATACTCCATGAGCCATCTTTCATGAGTACCATTACCATCGGTGCAGATTAAGAACTTTGGCTAGGTCTAATAATGATATCTTCTAACATTTCTTCAACCATACGCTTAATTTCACTCTTCTGGGCATAAGGGTATCTGTGTGGCCTGATGTTACGAGGAAAAATCCCAGGAATTAGGTGAATATTGGGATCATAATTTCGAGTGGGTGGAAGACCTTTGGGAATATCTTCAAATACTTTGGAATGTTTATCAATGACCCCTTGGAGATCTAGGGGAATATATGTCTTAGATGTTTGAACATCTAGTGAGCATAGTTGTGCAATTACACCTTCATGCCCCTTTTTCAATAATTTTTTCACCCCATTAGAGCTTATCACCTTACCGGGTTTCCCTGTGCTACCTCTTAACTCAATTTCTTTTCCTTCCAATGAAAATTTCATGAAAAGTTCTTGAAAATTAAAAGCCATTGTTCCTATTGATTGTAACCATTGGATTCCTAGTATGACATCAACACCACCCATGGGTATAGAAATCATTGGACTATTCATTACATATTCCCCCATAGTAAGATTGGTCTTATTTCATTTTCCCAAGAAATTTATAGTTCCTCCATCTGCAATCATTACTTGAAACTCTGGCGCTGGATATACAAAGAAATTGAGAGCTTTGGCTAATTTATAGTGAATGAAATTATTAGTACTACTACAATCAATTAGGACTACTACCTTTTTCTTATGGATATATCCTTTGATCTTGAGTGTTTGAGGAGTGATAATTCAAGCCAATGCATTACACGATATCGTGGGAGTCAACTCTTCAGAATAAATCGCTTCTACGTTTTCATCTTGAGATGGTTCTTGTTCTTGTTCTTGTTGCTCTTCACAATATATGTAGAATAATTTCTTCTCACCACACTTATGTCCCTTACTGTACTTGTTGTAATAATTAAAGAATAAACCTTTTTATTTTCTTTCCTCCAATTGTTGAGGTGTAAACCTTATAGGTTGAGGTGTTTTAAAATAAGGAGCATTATTCTCTCGATAGATGTTAGGAGTGGTCCTTATAATAGCCATAACTATATTTTTAATTTCAACATTTCTTTCCACCCTAAATGCATTCTCCAATGATTTGGGTTCGCAAAGGAAAACCTCATGTTGAATGTTATCCCTTATAGTTCCTATGAATACATCAATCAAGTGCTCATATGGAATATATGTTACCTTTATATTCAATCTTTGGAAGTTCTCAATGTGCTATGTAACTGAACCCTTTTTCTTGAGATATATCAATTGGCTAAAGAAGGTATTGTTCCTTGTATGCTCATATTGTTCTATCATTTTTTCCATGAAAATTGTCCAAGTGATGAGCGATTTGTGAGAACAAATCCATCGATACCACACAAATTGATTGGGTTCTAAATATAAATAAGAAATTCATACCTTTTGTGTATGTGGCACATCATGTATATCAAAGAATTTCTCCATATAAAGTATCCATGTGATTGGGTCCCTTCCATCAAAATTCCTCATATCGATCTTAGAAATGTGGTTGGTATTCAACCCAAACTTGGAGTTTCTCCATTCTTGATTCAGCTTCCTTGTGTCCTCATCATGAATTTCATGGGATACAGTTTCACTTTCAAGTGTCGTCTCTATTAGGAAATTTTTCAATCCTTCCATGATCTCCCTTTTCAAACTATCCATCATCCCTTATACTTCATCTTTTGTCATTGTCTTGTTTTGTAAATCATTTATGTCCCTACGCATTTCTTCATCTTCATCAAGAGTCCAAGTAGGACTTTCTGGAGGCTTATTTGGTGTAGAAGTTCCCTTTTTGGGTGGCATGTTGGCCAATTATCACTTTTAAACCTTGATTTTGAGGTGGTTATGCTACACAATCTTTCTTCTATTGTATCTCCAAAATTTCGGCCCTTCTGGGTATGATTTTTTTTTTTATAGTTCTATGATATTTATTATTTGCAATGACATAGGTCTGATCAAAATTGTATGTGCCAAGTGGAATTTATGGAAACTTCTCCACAACTTGCTAATTTTGGCCTTTCCAGGAGATCTCACTTGTATAGCGTGCCCTGCACAAAATAATTGATATACAATTTTGCAAATTGTACTAGAAATACTACATACTGTTGACTATCCAATGCAACTGGTCTCACATAATTTGGATACTCTAGGAATGATTTATGATTGTTTTAACAGGAACACCTATTTAAGACTAGTCAATAGAACTAGTCAGATACCCTGTCTTCCATAAGGTGTATCTACAAATGTAATATGACCCAGAAGATGAAATGTTTACCACATATACCTTACTAATTTATGTGAATATCCTCAGTATTTAAGGGTCTAAAACATTACAAAAATAAATTATAGTGAAAATTTTGCAATGACTCAATTCAAGATGATTCCAGAACCCTATCTTACACAGGATGTATCTATGAAAGTATAAGGCCTCGAGAGCTTAAATTTGAACCCAACTTACCTTGATCCATATACAAAATATCCTTCAAGGGGTTCCTTCTGAAATGTCACAGAAATAAAATTATAGAAAACATTCCGAGGTGTCTTAGATGTAGCAGCGAAACCCCAAGACCTTGAGCTCTGATACCATACATGAAGAACCAGATATCAATATATCATAGAAAAACCTTAGAATAAGTACTCAATTCCTTGAAAAAGAGATAATTTTATATAATAAGACTCTTTGAGGGGGAAACCTCCTTATACACCACATAAAGGTCCAAATACAAGATGATTGCAAATGAAAATGTCTCCTTGGTATATATAGGAGACTAGGAGGTGAAATTACAACTAATGGACCCAAGCCGACATAAATAAAATAACATTACTAATTTAATATGCGCCAATTAAGGGGTAATGTGCAACAATTTAGGGATTAACAATGTAGGATTTAGCTAGTGTGATAAAAACATGTGTATTCCTCAGTTATTTCTTTCTAATGAGATATCGTGCACCTAAAATGGAGATTGTATGCAAAATTTACAACCCTGGGAAGTTGATGTACCAACTTACCCCAGTGGGGGCCACATGAGTTTTGATGCTTTATCTCCTAGGGCTAGGTTTCTGAATTTTTAGGATATTCTCATTTATTCTTTATGTTAAAAATGACTTTGGAACCTCATTGTAACCACCTTATTGTGAATGAGAATATCCCTCACATCTCTTCTCAGAGATAAGAGACCACCATTCGATCAAGTTTTTATTAGTCTCCATTTGTATAGTTTAAACATATTCTCTTCATTAACAGAATTCAAGTTTTACTATATCTCTATGTATTTCTTTGCTATACATATATACCCCATTTTGTTCATATACTCCCGAATACCTATAAACCCCCCAATAACTACAATATATTGACTCTATTTTTCACAATTAAAAAAACCCCTTTATGGATGAATGTAATACAATATTGGTCAACAAGGTGAATCCCCCATGGATAGAGGCAACAAATAGATCTATCTTCATAATTTCCTGTAGGAACTCCTAGAATTGGCTATCAATTTCATCCAACATGGTGTGCATCTACTGAGTGAGATGGACCTCTTGATCTGTGTTGGAAGCTGAGACCTGTAGCGACTAAAGGTCAATGTGCTCCATTTTATCAAGCATAGGGGTGTGCACAAATTTCACGGCTACTTTTATTATTATTATTCTGATTGTGTAGCTACCTATCTATTTCCTACACTACACTATGCCTATGCTATGCTAATTCATGCCTTGATTGATTCCTTCAATTTTCATTCGAACCTTGTGAGTCATAATACACCTTCAAGTAACTACCATCGATAATTCCCTTGAGTGGTTATCCATGTAGTGTGACTAGGAGAAATGGGCCCAAACAACACATCTGTAACTTCTTAGGGTGTTTGAAGAATTTGATATTGTATAACAACACTAAAGAACCCGACTACAAAATTTTGTTTCTGTCTCTGCTTCTCAACCACTTGGTTGAATCCCGCCATGAGATGATCCTCTTCCACCTCCATGATCTCATCTAACCACTATTGAAGTAATTGTTCATCGAACATATAGGTGGATATGGAAATGCGCAAACTTAGAACAGTGAACTCTAGTGGCATGACTGCCTCCTTTCCGTAGACTAGCTTGAAGGGGGTATTCTTAGTCAACCTCTGACAAGTTGTTCGATATGCCCATAGTACTACTGGAACTCATTGATCCTAGTCATCATGATGCACATTAAAAACTTTGGTTAGTGAATGTTCTAAAATCGTATTGAATGCTTCAATCGTACCATTAGCTTTTGGATGATAAGGGGTGCTATTCTGGTGATGGATCATGAACTCTTGAGTGAGATCGTGGATAGTGTCCTTCAAAAACTGTGTGCTTTGATCTCTCATCAACACCTTGGACACCCAAATATGGTAATAACATTCTTAAATACGAAGCATGCAATCATTTCTATAGTACAATCCTTAATGAGCATTGATTATGACCATCGATTAGAATACTCTGTGGCTATGATAATGTAGTGTGAACCTATCCAATGCATCGAAGGATTAATTTTTCCCACTAATTCGATGGACTACTTTTTAAAAGGATCCAATGCTATAATTTAAAATAAAGGTAATTCATCTTTGTGGTAGGGCTTCTTGATGCATTGGTAGATGTCGCACTATTTACAATATTCCTTAGCATATGCAAACATTGATGCCCACCATAATCCTATGCATAATACCTTATGTGTCAGAGTGTTTTTATCATTGTGGCCTCCTGCAATTCCCTCATGATCCTCATACAAAATCAACTCTCATTCATGGTATAAGACACACCTGCAAAAAATACCATCAACATCGAGCTTGTATAATTGTCTAGCAACTAATTGATAGTCAACACTATGGGTCACTAGTTGGCAATGTTGGCCCTATGTATACTTGGTCAGTTCTTGTCATGTGGTGAGAATTTCGAGAATCTCAACGAATTGAGATGGGACCACCTTTACTCATAATATTTGTGCATATAGGAATTCATCGTATAAGATACGACCTAATTCCTCATACTTGATCCTCGATAGGTGGTCCCATCCTACATTATATTTACTTGGCTTGACAACAAATTCGAATTCAAACTCTTTGAAGAGAAAAATTCATCGACAGATTCTCCCCCCCAACACTATCTTGTTGAACAAGTATTTGAGCATCGAATGATCAGTAAAGAACTTGAAGGGGGCTCCCATAAAATAGTTGTGAAAATTCTATAATGCAAATACCATAGACAAAACCCCACACTATGTTGTTGTGTAATTCTTCTTCGAATTAGAGAACTTGTGATTGGAAAAGTAAACTAGATGATTGATATTCCCCTCGCTAGGTTGTGTGAGGACTGGTCCTAATGAAATGGAGTAGGCATCAACATGGACATGGAAAATATTATACCAATCAAGAAAGAGCAAGATCGACGCAATGACCAACTTCTCCTTTGGTGTATCCAATGCTTCCTGGAATTCCTATATCCAGAGGTACTTTGTATATTTGTACAATAATTTCTCAAGCGGTGCAAAAATATTCACATAACTTTGGATATACACCCTGTAATATCATGTGTGACCTAAGGTGGCATGGAGATCCCTAACATAAGTGGGCCACACCATATCCAATATCGCAACAATTTTGGCTTGATCTATCAATAATCCTTCATTTCATACCACATGCCCGAGAAGTGTCCCAAACAATGTACAAAAGATGCACTTCTTCAAATTTAAGGAAATCAAGAGCTAATGAATTCCAAGAACTTGTGAATAAAGTATTTGAATGTTGTGACCACGATCCTGTAAAATACCCCAATTGAATTCTTCAACCCAAATGTCATCATTGTTAATGCAAATGAGCCTCATTCCATCACAAAATTTTCCTTTCCTTGATCCTCTTTAGCAATAAGGACTTGGTGATATCTTGAAAATCCATCGGTGAAGGAATAATCCTCTCGTCCACCCACATTTTCCATAAATTTGTTATTAAATGGAGTGGGGAATGGGTCATGTACACAAGCCATGTTAAGGCTACACATGTTGACACAAATTATTATGTCTCCCATCTTCTTTGGATGCACCATCATTGGACTAATCCATTTTGACTCTTCTACATGAAAAATGATCCTGGTATCCAACATTCGATCCAAATTCTTACACACTTTCTCCTTATTCTTGGTGTTTAGGTGTAGGGCCTCCTTTTCCTAGGTTTAGCATTTGGCTTCAACTGAATTTTCATGGCCCTAAGGGATCTGACGATTCCCTTCATTTCTAAGAAGCTCCATGGAAATAGGTCCTCATATTCCTTTCACAAATCCACCACCTGGTTCATGGTATACTTATCCCAATAATCCTTGATGATGACCATATTAGGTGGTTCTTTATTGCCAATATTGTGTTTCTTTGTGTTAATAAGTTAATCGTAGTCTGTTCTTGCCATATTGGATGCCTTCCATTTCACTGAGCTCTCTCCTTTAGTTTCTTTGATCTATATGCCCCTTGGGTCATTGTCATCAATATCGTCACTTTCAATTTTACAACAATGTCCTGCCTCTTTAAGTTTTTCCATAGGTTTATGATAGATGCAATTTTTTTTTGCATGGCCTCCTTAGGTGGTGGTGAAATATGAAATATTTGATTTACAGGAGAGCCTATTTCTGTTTGGGGGCTTCGACCGTGAAACTAAATGTTGTATATAACTGTGCACTTACACTTCCTCAATCCATTGTTTTCCTCCTTATCTCCTCCTAAATGTAACAACTTCTAGGGACCATGTCCATTATGTGGAAAAACCGATGGACCCATTGTGTGTGAGGGATGTTATTGGTTTTCCAGTGCTATTCATAGTTGCCTATATTATCTTAAGAGTCTCCAGTACCCTTATATCTATTAGCTAGTTCAAAGTTAGATATGGGATGGAATGTGACCCTTATGAAATCAACTGCCTGCGCCCAATCCTCTATATTCGCACAATCTGTTTTCTACTAGCATGTAGATGTCCCTCATGCCGTTGTGTCCATGGCATGTACCCTTCAATCCTCTAGGATCACATTATCCATTGGTCATGTACCATCAAATATAGATGCATCACATAACTTGGAACCAATCCAACATACTCCTTTCTTAATCCATGCACATCTCCTAGTAGAGACCTCATACAACTTGTTCTGAGATCTCTCCATGGAATCTTATAAATCGATATCATAGGATTTCACATTTCTTCAGTTTAGCTCCTCATATGCTATGGAATTGACATAATCCTCTCTGGGCCCTATGATTTGGTAGATGTTTTCAATGATGTAGATTTATGCATCCATGTTCATATCCTCATTGTATCTATCACCTTCATTTGAATCTAATGTCATGATCATGTGCAAATTATCTATGTCAAAAGAGATCTGTTTTTTCTTCAAGTTCAACATGGAATTATTTTCAAACTCCTAATCAATACCAAGTAGTGCAGGGTAGGGATATGAGTCATCCATTATCTCAATAAACTCAAAATAATCCTTATTCTTCACCCATTCAATGTTCAATTCGATCTGTTATAGTCGGCCTCTAGAATATAATTTTTATTGATTAGCTAGCCTGAGTTGAATGGGGGAACATATCAAGTTTACTATACCCATCAAATCCCATGAGTTTTTTGGTAGGATGTTCACATCAGATCCCAAATCCAACATGATTCCATCCAACTCATAACTTATGAGTTCAACTGTCATCTTGAACTCTCTTCTTATGTGATTTTGCTTGCTCACCTGACACATATCCCTTTCTTGTATGGGGGTGGATATAGCTACAGATGTTCGTTATTATGCCATACAACTTTCTAACATCTGCGCCAACTTTATTGCAACATATGGATCACTTAATAACTTCAAACAATGATGCAATAAGTTACTTACTTGATCTTCTATTCGCTCTTCATGACCAATGTCGTGCAATGCTTCTTCTCACACCGTTCGCTTTAGTTCTTCACACACATGTTCTCTTATTTCCCTATGTTTGTCCCATCACGATTCTTCCTTCCCATGGGCTCATTCCAATGGAGTTTATGTTGTGGGGTATATCTCTTCATGCACATGAGATTCCTCCAAATACTTTTGCATGGCATATTGCAATTATTCATGGGCTCAGGCTTCCTCCAACAAATTTTGCATCACATGCTCTCTCCTCCTCTATATTCATTTGTGTATCACACAAAAAATTTCTTCTATTGCACAACATCACACTTAGGATGGGCTTGTGTCTCTTTTATGATCTTCCTTTCTTTTCTCTAGCTCAATATTTCTCCATGCTCTAAGTCCATTCATGTATTGGATTTGCCTCAGGTTTTCACCATCACATCAGTTCCCTCATCCTTATTTTGGTTCCTGTGAAAATGTGTGGTTACCGTATTGTAGTGTGCCTTCTTCTCTTCCCACTTCTTCAACAATTAGGGATAGTCCTTCATGGCATGATTGGTACTATAGCAATACCCACAGAGAGCGCATAGTTTGGTACCAAATATTGACACATGACCTATCTTGCCACGATTGAAACAAGTGGGCGGTATTCCTCCACCACCTCCATATACTTGTCCTCAGCCTCATCCATATCCACCTCAAGGACCTCCTTGGTATCCACCTCTTTTTGTACCTCCATAGTCACCACCTTTTTCCTCTTTCTGGACCTAAAAGGCATCATGGGTGTGGTCTTGCATCAACTGAAGTGAGTGAAAGTTGTTCACATCATGCCCCATGGATTTGAAAAACTCACAAAACAAAGTATGGTGAGTCTTTTATTATTTTTCTAGTGTTGGACAATGGGGTGGGATATGTCCCCACTATATGCAAATCTTGCACCATTGAGTTTGAGGCCCAGTCAGAAATGGATTTGGAGCACCTGTTTCCAAATAATTTCCCAATGTGGAACATTCGTCCCTATCGTGACCTTCTGAATGGGATGTGGTACACCATACATTCTCATGCACCACCTTTGCCTTTGCCATATCTTCCATCTTCATTGTCATATTTACAAGTTAGGACTACACTTGCACTAATCCTGTTGATGTCTCCCCACCTCCTGGCATGGCTTCAAAGAACATCACAATCTCCACCATATCTGCCTAAGTGGTCACCTTTTTTTAGGTCATCATAAATCAAATATGGGGGAGTATTCCTAAATGAATCATTCCATGTACTGAACATCTTGGATATAGAATGTCATCCTATCTAATAATATCTTGAACCACTTGTCATAAAGCCACATAGCCTTTACACTTTACTGCTTGATCTCCTTGATTTCAGTGATGCATTATGATTTTGACATAGGATTCAAAAAATCCCTATAAATATCTCTCTTAAACTCTTCCAGGAACCTCATTTGTCTCACCGGTGTAGTTACCTTGTACTTCATGTACCATATCAAAGCTCTGTATCTGAAAGTGGTGTCCAACAACGCAATATTCAATGCTTCATATGTGATCCTCTTCATCAACCATATATCTTCACACATAAACCAATGCTACAATGCATCATCCTTACCTGTCCCATGGAACATGGGTAACCTTATTGTTGTATCTTGATTCACCATTCTCAATCTAGGGTTTTGTCCTCTTGATTGACTACTAGGTGACAGTGATCTTGGGACTAATATTTTCCTTGTGAAGCATTATTGAATTCATATTCTTATTCCCTCGTATCTACATTGTGTTGTTATACTACTCCATACTCTTCTATCGCTATTGTCACACTCTCTATTATTCTTTATTCTTGGTTACAAATGTGCAAGGTGGTTGGTTCAAAGAGGGGGCACCTTGATCTTCAATCATCATTTATTATGAGGGATCCCATAGAGTCTCCTACCTATAATCATGTAATACCATTCATTATAAATAAAGCCTCTTCCCATTCTCATAGGGGCTCTTCACCATCCTCACCTACTTCAATGCCTCTACTTTGAGGTTCATATTCCTCTGAGGTTGTGGCATCTCTCAACATCCAAAAGGGGAAAATTTGTCTTCTCTGACCCTACTACCAATATTTCTAGTGTATTCATTGGATACCCTACTCCTAACACTGTGCTTATTTGACGACCTATATTCGTCTATGCTTTTCTCTATCACAACACTCTCTTCCGCACTTCCTCCTGGTGCAGTCTCCTTCCTCTTCAGTTTTGGTCTAACCCCTCATATCTCACTCTTTGTTACCTTATTTACACTCCTTTGTTCTACTTTCCTTCTTATCTCAAATCTACTTTCTTGTATTTTGACTATTTCTCTCCTCTTTTCTTCTAGGTCCATTCTCTCATCACCTCATCTCAAAATATTTTGGATCCTCTCAGTGAATCCATATCATCTTTCTCTCTTTTCACCATTATTTTCATCCACCCCTAGCACTAAGGCATTTACTCAACCATCCTATCTGGCTCCATACACATTAATCATTTCTCAATGAACAACTTCTTGATCCACAACAAGACTTCCTCTAGTAGTCTCTTTTGAGGACCTTCAACAAGCTTTCTTTCAGCCTCATTGAAAGAATCATTGTATTCTACAACGAAATCAATAATGTATTCCTTCACCTGGGAAAACCATAATTCAATTGATCGAGCCCACTTGTTATCCAACATATTCAACCTATCAATTTTAGTTTGGTCCCAGACCAGTGGTTATTAGGGCCTTAAATCTGTGTTAGTAGCATTTTTCCTCTTCAACCATCCATACAACAAACAAGGAAACTAAAAAAAAACACTTCATTCTAATGAATGTAAATATACCTATCCTTCCAATGTTCCACGTCGGTTATTAGGCCCTGAGTTTCTCATTGGGAAAAATCATCTTCCTTCATAGTTAACCAGTTTTGTATTTCCTCTTGAGATGGTTACCACCTCATTTTCTCCTGTCATTGTGAAATACAAAACCTTCAATTCCCAACAACATAATATTTTTTTGGCTCACTTATGTGCATCCTTCTTAACACTAAGGGGTTGATGACCCATGTTTCATCCAGAGTTGACCAATAAAATCCCAAGGCATCTTCATATCAATCCTCACTCTAGGACCAAAGAAGGTCTTACCCAAGACACCATGAGAATCATAGAGACCATCTGGTCTTGTGTTGAAGATGAAGGGATCAAGTATCCAAGAAATCCACTTAGTCTCACATTCATTCATACATCCATACATTCATTTCTTCTCCATTAACAAACTAGAACCATAACCTGTTGAAACAATTGTCTATTATACCTAGAATAAACACATTAAGTGATAGAGAAAAGTGCAACTTTATATTATTTTCATTAAATGGTAGAATGCCTACATCAACAGATCCACATTGCGAGAAGAATAACGTTTTTAAGTCACGAACTACAATGTGTTATGTTCTCTCTATTTAGGATTTACCTAATACTAGAATGACTCCATTACAGACTCTAAACAAGAGTATTATCCTCTTACAAAAATGTTGCAAAAACTCATAACAAAACTCATGCGAAACTCACACTGCTTCCTCTCTTCTCTGTAGACAACAAACTCTCTCTTGTTTCTTCTCCTTTTCTTCTATGATGCTCTGTCCCTTTCTTCTCTACTCCACTAACTCTAGCAATCACTAGTTCCACATCCTTCTAATGTTTGCATGCACCCGACGTAACCCCCTTCCAGCATGGCAGTCCTAACGAACTTGCCAACTCATCCATAACCCACCCCATGATCTCTCATGTTGTCTGGGTTCATTATTTGGGAATATTCTTAAATATTTTCTTATGACTTGAATTGCATGTGATATCTTTCCGATCGTTAGCGTGAAATATCTAACTTTGATTGGCATGTGGACCTTATTCCATCATCGTGTAGCTACTGATGAGTGTGTGCAAAAATAATGTGTGCATGTGCAACCTACCCCAAA
>JZKD02S0560233.1:221498-238046 GCA_000966675.3 Picea glauca
TGACCCTTTTAAGCTCGAAGATTTACTAAGTATGCTATATTTATGGTCATTACAACTTACTTTGACACTGATCAACCTATATTTGTGATCAATTATTTTTCCTAGCCTCTTTGCTTCTATGAGGTAAGTTGTATCAATATGTGATTTATTTTTTAATTCTTTTTTTACTATTGCTAGCATATACTATCCTCCTCTTGTTGTTATTTTATACCAAAAATTATGAGATTCAAGGCTCTTTCGTTACACTCATGGTCTAGTTCGATTAGCTTATTCATTTCCTCTTTGATGGGTTTGATATGCAATTTGTTTTCCATATTACTGAGGGTCAAATTGTTGGTTATTTTTTCTTCTAGCTCCTTAATCTCATCCCTCAAGTTGTGGTTTTCTTCAACCCCTCCTTCTTGGGTTGATTGTTTATGTTTTTCCATTTCTTGAATTCTATCCTTCATTGTTTGCAATTCACTCTTGAACCYTAAGAATCTATCCTCTATTTGAGTTTGAATGGTATCTTAAATTTTTTTATCAATCATTGCCTCTAGCTCTATTTGGACTTTTACGTCTCTTTCTTCACTTCTTTTTTCTAATGTTTCTAACTCTATTTTGATTTTGGCATCTCTCTCTTCTCTTCTTTTTTCTACTGATTCCATATAATCATAATAAATCTCTAAGGTGATTTTGGGGATCTCTAGGATGATCGTAAATAGATTTATACTTATATTTTATAATAACTTGTTATCAAATTTCTAAATAGATTCCCTTATATTTATTATTTAAAATAATATAATTAAATATTTTATTTAAACATAAATTTATAAAAAAGTTATTAAATTGATTTACTAACCTTGCACCAAATTATCAAATAGAAAATTATTATAAAATACTTTAAATATGAAATATTTAGTTGACATTAAAACTTGTGTTTATTTTATTTTATTTATAAATAATATAGTTTTAATATTAATTGGAAAATGAAACCTTTCAACTTTATAAATTTATTCTATTAGTTGTTACTACAATGTTTATTATTTTTAATTTTTACAATTTATTTTATTTTAAAAATAAATAATATATTTTTAATTTTTAATTTTTACAATTTATTTTATTTTAAATATAAATAATATAGTTTTAATATTAATTGAAAAATGAAACGTTTCAACCTTATAAGTTTATTCTATTAATTGTTAGAACAATGTTTATTATTTTTAATTTTTACAGGTTATCTTCTCTATCAGTAGTGTAAGCTAAATCGAAACTTTATAAACAAATATAAAACTTTAAACAAATTTAAACAAATATCTTCTCTATCGCAAGTATAAACAAATTTTAAACTTTATATGATTCTTTCATTTAGGGTGATGAAAATCACATTCATTTCTAACATTTTGATTTTCAATAATTATAATGCTGGTTCAGCTTCCTTTGTAACTACTAACTTTATAATTTCAATGTATGAGTGGAACTAAGCCAATATTCATGGCCTAGTATGAATCAATCAAATTTACACGATTGGAGCTAAGCTAGTTAAATAAGATTCTTATAAAGGTGTTGGAGTAGATGGGTGTAAATAGCTATACGAGCTTGAGAGAGTTGGAAGAAGTTTAGTTGCTGATCTAAGTGTATACTTTTAAATTAAGGTTTTCAAAATAAAAAAATGATTGGAAGAGTTAAAGAGTTGGAGAGGCTTTATGAACGTGAATTCAAAGGTATAAATGGGCAAGGGAGAAACCTCAAGGCATAAGAGAATGTTGGATTAGAAAATGGGATGAGTCATATGGAACTATCATATCATGTCTATCGATTACATGTCATGGATATGGCATAATTGTTTTGAAGATCAAATCAACTCTCTATTGCATAACTTGTGGATTAACAATCACTAGTGGTGTTATTAGTGCCAAGAAATTAGGTTGGATTTAAGGGTTTGACCCAAATTGACTTCATAGATAGCATGTCCAAAATTGGTTTCGGTAGCTATGTACCCAATTTAAGGCATCACAAGTTTTCATGGACCCAACCAAGGGGTTTTCACCTCCAAATGTGAGAATGAAGTTAGGAAATGCCCCAAATGTGCACCTTAAGGGGTCAAAATGAATCAAACAAGTGACCAAATGTCAATGATTACGGGAAAATAGGAATGTAAGGAACCCAACTACATGCTACATATCTCAATGAGGTCTCGTGTCTATGTTAAGGTGATGGATACTCTAAGAAGGTGATCAATCACATTAACATAATAGTTGACATGTATCAAAACATCATTAGATGTGTTATACATGAATATGATACAAGAGTAGACCACACAAAGAAACTCTCAATGGATAGACATGTGTGAATATCCATGTATAAATATCATACACTACATACTTACTAAAGGTCAAATTACTTAATCCTTAATTGTACCTTTATGTTGGATGTAAGGGCTGACCTGTGTTCTACCTTTAGGCTTCCAACAAAACCCTACAAACCATCGACCCTTCTGGAGACCAGAAGGAAACATTGCGCACATAGTGCACAATGAAGTCTCACCCGAGATGGCTTATGGGTGACTGCAGGACCCATATGTCTGCAGTCATGGAAGGGATGTTTCTCACGGGGATGTTAGGAATACTACTCTACTTTAAAAAATCTACCATTTTACCATCATATTCATTTATTAACATTCATTTGTAGTAAAATAACATAATAGATTGAGTGCACGCTTCATTCTAAATCTAACAAATTCATTCATTCATCATAAATCATATAAAAAAAACATTCCACACAATGGCACAATGTTTTACCATGGTTCACCCCCTAGGATACGTCCACAAAGATCTCACAATATCTTCTTCTTTATTAATCAAGTAAAGTCATTGCACTGGCGTGCATTAAACAATAATTTTGGTGTGTGAGGCTGACCAGTGTTGTACCAAGTTATACAACTTGTGACCTGACCCTCAGATACAATTCATGACTCTATCTCCAAAACTGACTCAGTGTTTAGCTCCAAAACTCTCTATCCAAAAAATTGCTACCAAAAAAGATTGATCACTCATCCAAAAACATACATATGATGATTTCCCTATATCTCCTCATACAACATATATTTATTCTACAAAAAGTGGATTAAACCCATTACATCATGACGAAACCCTAACCATAATTGGATTAGGTTTTTCCACATTATAACCTCCTATACGTGGTTCTCGATCCAACTATTTCCTCGTCACATTGTCCTTCTTTCTTCCTTTGAATTTCTTCTTCCTCACACTTCTTTCCTTATTTTTCAGTGCGCTTCTTTTCCTTTCTTCTGGTGCAATGCTTTTCCTTATCTTCTGTCACGCGCTCCTATTATGGTCCCATCCTCAACTGCTTCATTAATTTCTCATCATTTTCCCAAACTAGCCTACTCCAAAAATCCCCCAACACTTACTTGTGGCTTGTCTTGAGCCACTTAAGTAGTGTTTGCATCCTGCATTGATTTCTCCAATTTTTGGAATCTTCCTGAAATGTCTTCAACTCGAGTTTTTCCCTGCGCACTCTTCTCTGCTGCAGACTCCACAGTCTACGAAATGATGTGCTCCTTCATCAATTATTCAATATCCAAGCTGGTTTTTCTAATCTCCCCCTTGGTTGCCTCGATCGTAGTCAACATTTGATCTACTCTCTCTTGCAGTGGATCGAGCTGAGCCTGCATCGATTGCTTCTCTTCTTGAATGGTCTTAAATTCTTTCTGTAGGTTCTTCAAGTCTTGCACACTTCTCAGCCTATATTGTATTGTCATTGTATTCTGTTTTTTCTTCAAGTAAAGAACTAAAATGTTTACTCCTTCCTCTTTCTTTTCTAAGTCCTGTAGTTTGTCATCCTCGTGTAAGCTCGTCCATAACTGTGCACTTATGTCATATAACTCTGTGATTTTCTAGAAGTTCTGCACAATGTTCTCCTTATGATATGTTACCTCTCTCTCTCTCTCTCTCTGATATAACTTCTAGTGGCGTGCTTGGTTGTAATAGTGCCATCAAATCTGCAATGTGTCTATTATAAGCCTCCATAGTCTGCATTAATTTTTGAATCTTCTCCTTCATTGGTATATTTCCTTCTTTTGCGTTGTCTGGAATTGTTTTAAACATTTCCTCCACTTTATTCTCCATTATGTCAATGTTCTTCTTTACTGTATCTCTCTCAAACTGAACCTGATTGATTGATAACTCTTGTTTCCTCTTTACTTCATTTTCCAGTTCCAGACTTGTCATGTCTACATGTTCCTTCGATTGTATCTCCTGTGCAACACTGACTTGTACTTTATATAACGCATTGGTTGGGACTTTGGGCAATTCCATGTTCAAGTGGTCAATGTCATTTAACTATTTATGTGTTGTCTCCTCTTCTATCTACAACATATCCTCACTTACAAAAAAATTCTCACTATGTACCGTCTCCTGCACTGGCACTGTCTTCTCCTGAGAAGTATGTTGTGGTTGTGCCTGTTCCTTCTGCTGCATTGTATTTAGTTGCAGTTGTTCCAATGTATCCTTAAGCTATGAAAACTTCTTAATAATCTTCTCTCTTTGCTTCTCAACATCATCCCACAACTCTTCTTCCCTTTTCTCTCCATATATACCCATGGATCGAACTCAGGGAACTTGTCCTTGTCTACAATGTCCTGGTCCATGTATTTCAATTTCTCCACATGTCCTAAAATACCAGGAAGGATTGTAACTCCTTCAGGTATGTGTGGTAACGTTATTATGACTTATGTATTCTTGCACGACTATCTCTGCACTGGTTGTTTCCCCTTTCTTTGTTCTGTTGTGGTGGACGACCCTACTTCCTAGTGTGGATCTGCTTGTTCTTCTAGGTCTGAATCTGGTTCATCTGTGACATATTCCACCTATACCTATTATTTTGTTTGTGGTGTTGTCTCTGTGACAAGTTTTTGTACTTGTTCGACCTCTTCCCTAGGTTCATCTAACTTTGTTTTTTCTTCATCTTCCCCACTTGTCTATTGTGACACTCCAAAACCCAGTTTTTGTATAGGGTTTGGTTCTTTATCCCTCAGATCCACATCCATTTGCTCGATTATTGGCTCTTATTGATCGAAAAATGTTGAACTAACTAGTTCCTCGATGGGTGATGGGATCACATCCACATCAACAACTCATTCTCGCTAGATATGGTTTTCTACCTCTGCAGTTGCTTGCTCTACAAACTTTGCAACACTTCGTGTGTTTCTCGTGAATTGACTAGGAGATCCAACCTTTGGTGGTGCCATTTTGCAAAATCCTGAAACTATTTCTCTGAATATTCATTGAAACCTTCAGAAATACCTACTTGCTCTGTGTTTTTTCTCCTTAGCTCTTGTCTTATTTAAGTCAAAATAAATCGTGTTGTGTAAGTTTCTTCCTTTTATACCTCTTGTCATAAATGCTCTGTCGCATCCCACTTTTCCGATCATGGTCTTTCCTTTTCTAGCCTCTTTCCATCTCATCGCACTGTGTTTTCTGTATTGTTACCTTTCTTTGACACATAGTGTATTCAAGTTCTATCATACCACTTACTAGATTCTACTGTGCATTGTTTCCTCAGTCTTTCTACCACTTATCCATCCACTACATATTTTTTTGTCCTTTTCTTCTTTTTCTAATTTTCTCTTTTCTTTTTCTTCTTTTAACTCCTACTATATACACTATGTACAATTCCACTTCTCTACATGACATCTACTAAGGGTTAGTAGGTTATCTGTACCTATATAGTTTTAGTCGATTACCATTCACCTATCCTTGAACCTCCTTACCTGCTAAATCTTGCAGTTGCACAACACCTCCATCTGTGACAAACTTTATCTCAGAAGGCCCTAGCCAATGCATCTTGAACTTCCTTGGGTGCTGAAAAATATTTATTGTCATAGAGGAAAACTAAATCTCCTTCCTTAAAGTTCTTGTTCTTAATATGTCTATCATGTCATGCTTTTTCCTTTTATTTTTGTACTTCTTTATGAAAACCAACTATAATCATGTCTTTTTCTAATTCCATGAGTTGAGCCAATATTTCTTGAACTGGGCCTCTTGATCTGCGGATTTTTCTTGAGCTGCACCTATTTCTTGATCTACATCTCTTTCTTGATCTATGCCTCTTTCGGTCATGTTTATCAATCTTTGTCTTAGGTTTCTTCTTATACATTGGATTCAACCTAGAGGGTCTCTATCTTATTGGTCTGGAATCTGGTTTCAAAAGTATATTCATTTCTCCAATTTCTCCTTCTACACCTTTCATCTATGAAAATGTCATCGGAAACAAATCACTATACTCGCGCAATAACTCTGTTATTCTTTCTACTATCTGGTTGTCTCAATAGTCTCCAATACTTGCAATCTTTAGATTCTCTATTTTTCCAATATTGACCTTCTTTATCTTCAGTGGTATAGAAAAATATTCTAACTATAACTGTGGACCTTCTACTTCTCTTTCCCCTTCAACTTTTGTAATATGGACATCGCGCAAGTTTTCTTCTGCTCGGTCATATTCTGCGACGTGATAGCAATGTAACAACTGTCTAACTACCTGTTTCTTTTGGTTATGATAAGTTAGCATGATTTCCATTTCAGGTTCTTCAAATATCCTATCTCTTACTAACTTCAGTGTTGTATCTATCTCTAGACTCTCATGTTGAAATTCAAAAGTGATCACAAAATTCTGATGCAATTATTCCCAGTTTGTAGTTTCTCTGCACAGTTCCAATTCTATGTACCAATTCCTTGGAATTCCTTCTAATATATGAATAAATTGATGTGTCCATTCCTCGACTGGTACCAATCTCCATTGAATTAAACATATTTCTATATGTTCTCTGGGTTGTCCAATTCCATCATACTTTTCCACATATCTATTATCTTGTTTTGCGCCAAATCTAATGCGTAGTAATATCTTGCATTGATACTTGTTCTTGATCTTCTTTTTATGCATACCCCACCAATGTGAATTTGTTTCTTTCAAGGCCATATATAATACTGGTAACCTTTGATTTTACAATACTTATAACTCAAATTTTGTTAAAAATTCTTCTAAATTATTTTGACCATAAAAATTTGGAGGTTCTCTTACCTCTGTACCAACCCATATTAGTGTGCGTGTCATCCTTGCACATATTTTGGTAGATAACTCATGTAAGCGTTTCTACCATTTATCCAGACCTGTATCTAAATATGAATCACAAGAACTAATGCTTCTCTAGCTAGGTATTCCATCTGATATTGGGTTAATTTAATCTTCTTCGTGCTTTGTAGTTCTATACAATAGGTTTATGTCTTCTGTAATGGAATTATTTGTCATAGGTTCAACATATCTTCCTCCCTATGAAGGATATAATGGTGTAATGAATCTGTATTCTCATGATTCAAAGATAATTTTCCTAGTCTTCATATTGATGATAGCCTAATTATCAAATGCCCAATCCTGTCCCAACAAGATAGGGTGTAGTGTTATCCACTATGTCAATCACTTCAAAATCTGCCATAGTGCGCACACCATCTAAATCCACCGGTATAAATTTCAATATACCAATTGGTATCACCCTATGTTCGTTTGCTAACCTTAATTGAATAGGTGAATATCCTATTATAGGTTCCCCCATGGATTCCCATGTCTTCTTATGCATAACATTTACTTCATACCCCGAGTCTAATGTAATCTCACCCATATTAAAATCTCCAATATTTGCATTCAACCTAGACTCCCTACTTTTTATTCTCTTCTTATGGATGTGACTGACTATCTTCTATTCTAATTTCATCTCTTCTCCAATATTGCACTTTTCTAACAAAATATGTAATACTTGTAAAGAGTTTTTATCATTCAACAACTTCACACAAGACCCCAAAATGTTTCTTAGATTACTTACTTATTCTGAAGGTGGATCTATGTTGGTCTGATCAAACATATGTGGCATGTCATATATTGGTACATCATCTCCTGGCTTTGACCTAAAGTAGATGCAATATTATCCTTCAAAATTTCTTGTCTAGCCTCCTTGAATGTCTCCTTCTCTTAGCGCGCATCAAAACTTTGGTGAGGTATTGTATTCTTTCTTACCCATTGGAGCTGGTCCTGATTCTTATTTTTTGCATCTTCTCCTATATTGGCTCCACCTCTAGTAGATATATTGATCTTCCTCCCATTTTATGCTTTGGTTTCCACAACAATCCATTGAATATTCTAGTTGTTTTGATTCCTTTTTTCCTATATCTTTGTCAACAATGTCAAACATTGTTCTATATCATGATCTGCTACACGACAATACATGCATGTCATTGGTGGTTGTGGATAATCCCTTGAATAATGTCCATGTTTCTAACAATTGTGACATGTTACTAGTCCTCTACCTCCCCTAAATCCTCTTCCTCCATGGTCTCCTCCTCTGAAGCCTCCTTTATTACCTTGATTGTCTCCACATGGTGTTTTATACTATGGTTCATGATTGTATTTCTGATGTGCATTATGATACTGTGGTGGTGCTACAAATGGTTATGAGTTACTATACTATGGTTGTGTTGTAAAATATTGTGTAGGTTGTCTTTTCATTAATTCAAATTGCACCCTATAAGTATCTAAGGTCCGCTCCTCCATTATTTCCAAGGTTCTACAATCCTTGTTTTCATGTCCTATGAACTTACACAAGTTGTAGAATGTAATTTTGGGTACTATTTGATACTTTTGCATCATGGGACAATGATAAAAATCATGTCCATGTGTTATACATATCTCATACCATGGTCCTCCTATGGGTAAAGGATTTGGAATTCCTTCTCCCAAGTACTTTGTAAAGGTTGGACACCTATTCTTATGATGTCCTTTTGTTCTGCATAATGTACACCAGACTACTTCCCTCTTCTCCTTACCTTTTTTCTGATTCAACTGAAATGTCAGGTTCTTCAGATCTTCTCTCAGCTCTTCCACAACTACATCTATATGCTTATACTGATTTTCCTCCAATTGAAAGGCTACTTGCAGAGCCTCATCCTGAGTCTGGAGATTCTACTTCCTCAATGGATACTTAAAATGTGGCAATAAAGAATTAAAAAATAAGTGTTTACGATGCATATATGTGATATGATACTTCAACTTACCTTTTAGTATCTTGAAATTTTGATCAACTTCCCAAAATAAATCTCTTGTCTTTTGTTTTATTTTGATCATCTCATTCATGAACTAATCCTCTGAACTTGGTCACTGAAACTCATTGATTAATTCCTTCTTCACATTTGCAACAGTTATAGGCGCTCCTTGTGGATTGTTTACCGCAAGACCCATATACCAATACAATGCATGGTATCTGAATTTGATTGCAAGATTTGCTAATTTTTCATCTTCATCTGTAATATTCTTAGTTGCCCAAATATTCTTACAAATAAACAAATTCTTGTATGGGTCCTCCGATCCTTCTCCATGGAACTCTAGTAACCGAATAGTTGGATCTTCTCCTGCCATTGTGAAATTTGTTGTACTACCACCTTCGTGCGGTGTAGATAATTAACTAATACTATCTAAACTTGTACTTCTAATTGAATTTCCACTAGACCCTCATCCTACTAAAATCATTCTACCACTAATTTCTAGATGTCTAAATGATTATTTTTCTTGATATGTCTTAGTCGCACATGGGGTTGTGGGTTCCACACTAATTCATATCTAGAATGGAGAGCCTTCTTTTGTGTCAGACCCTTGAACTCTAGTTTTCCTCTCGTATGTGGCATGCATGATTTCCTCAATTTGCACCTTCGCATGGAGATCCTCTACCTCCTCTTCATCACTGCCCAAGCCATCTCACTCGATTACTTCCCTCTTTTTACTATTGATATTATACTGGTAGGGTCTTCCGTTGTTCATCAATTCTGATCTTTCTATTATCTCCTTGTTCTATTCCTCATCCATAATAATGGGGTCCATTGCTTCCTTCTTATGGCCTCTCTCCAAAGCCCTCTCCATATCTAAAATATTTCATTAGTGCTTCCCCCAGTTCCCCCATGCCCGCAAAGTGATGTAGTTGTTTGGATCCATCGTCATCACTCCTTTATCATGTAATAAAATATTGATCAATCTGTAAAGTGATAGAATGTACCTTCCTCTTGGTCCCTTCAAAAACTACTACTCTACAGTTGTGTATGACTTCGCAGTATCGACTACAAACTCTGTAATAAATCCCGGAACAATGTTGTCTAGCCAAAAATTTACTATGCGCATTAATTTATTATTGACTCTTTCCAAACACACAATATTCTCAGTAGTCCACTCTACTTTCTTGATCCAATTAGTTGGATGAGTGTCCTTGAACCTCAATATCCATTCCTGCAACAACTCTAGAAAATAACAAAAAAAGCCTCATGGAGATCAATAAACACATACCTTTCCAAATACTGGCGCAGTGTATACCTGGAACTTCTATTTTATTTTTGCGCAAACTCAAAATATTTTGTTTCCAAAAATCTTTCAATATCTTTCTTAGTTGGATTCCATGGCCTAAACATCCCTTTCTACAATTGCATTCTCTTCATTGTCCTTCAACAAGTCCCTTCCAATCCGATCTTCTGAGTTCCAGCCACCAACAAAACAATTTGTTTGATGTATGGACTGACCTAGGTTCTACCATTAGGATTCCAACAAAACCCTGCAAACCATCATCCCTTATGGAGACCAGAAGGAAACACTACACACAGAGTGCACAATGAAGTCTCACTCGAGATGGCTTATGGGTGATTGCAGGACCCATATGTCTATAGTCATGGAAGGGATGTTTCTCATAGGGATGTTAGGAATACTACTCTACTTCAACATTCATCATATCTACCATTCTATAACCATATTCATTCATTAACATTCATTATGCAATAAAATAACATAACTGATCTATTGTGCACTGCATTCTAACTATAATAGATTCATTCATTCATTAATCATAAATCATATAAAAGAAACATTTCACACATGACATAATGTTTTACTATGGCTCACCCCCCTTGGGCTACGTCCATAAATATCTAGCATTATCTGCTTCTTTATTCATAATCATAAAAATATTGTATGATGCACATTACATAAAAAATCATAAATGCACATGTATAGTTGCGGTGAGGCTAACGAGTGTCGGACCAAGCTCCACATCTTGTGAGATGACCCTTAGATACAATCAATAACTCTATCTCCAAAACTAACTTAGTATTTAGCTCCAAAACTCTCTATCGAAAATCTTGCTACCAAAAAAGATCAATCACTCATCCAAAAACATACATATGATGATGTCCCTATATCTCCTCATACAACATATATTTATATTACAAAAGGTGGGTTAAACCCATTACATCATGACCAAACCCTAACCCTAAGTGGATTAGGCTTTTCAACATTGTAACCTCCTACACACAGCTGGTCCTTGATCTAACCATTTACTTGTCGCACTATCATTCTTTCTTCCTTTGACTTTCTTATTCCTCACGTTGCTTTTCCTTATTGTTCGTCACATTACTTTTCCTTTCTTTTGGAGCATTTATTTTCCTTATCTTCTGGTGTGCGCTCCTATTCTGGTCCCATTTGTTATCGCTCTATAAATTCCCAGAGGTTGTTGCTAGGTAGAAGAAATTTACTAGAGGTAACTTTACCCAACCACTTCGAAATTGGGATCTATCCCTTCCAGTTTCAGAGAGGGAAATCTCTTTAAAATTTAACTTTGTTTTAGATTTTAGATGTTAGTATAGTTAAGTAAATGAGACTGTGTTGTTTGTTTTATAAAAATGGCCGAAATATCACTTACGCATCCATTGGGCCATGGGGTCTGTTTTATAAAGCTTGAGATCGATACAACTTTTATAAGGTGTTTTCACAGAGAAGGATAATGCAACTGTTAGATTATTTAGAATTAAATGATGGATAGCATAAAATATGAGATAATCAATTATAACCAAGAAACATTTAAGAATTTCTTAATTATAACATCAGATGATAAACGTTTAGATCTTTAAAATCCAGAAACAGAGTATACAAAGATAAATTATGCAACTTCAACTTCTTTTAAATGACTAGATATAGAAAACACAAATGATTATGAAGTTAGGAAAAAAACATTCAACTGAGAGAAGAAAAAATCACCAACAACTAACACGCAGGAATCCTGTGAAATGTCTTTTTATTACTGGTAGATCTCTGATAAAACATTACAATGCTTACAACTTGCTTGGGCGTAAATATCAACCCTCAATACTTCAAAGATTGAAGCATTTATAACAAAAATTACAAACGACCCTGTCATTAATGATCAGGATGTGGTAGAATCCAATCCTAACAACTAGATAACACGATACAAGATTGTAGGAACTGTTGATGATCTGTTAGATTCTTCATGATGATTTTGGGGAAAGTTGTTGGTGAGTCATTCACGTGACTCTGACTGCTCTGTTTGCTGACTTGGATGACACACCTCATCCCTACTCAATAAATTCTCACAACTCCTCCCATATTTGTTGACTGGGGATGGTAACTTTCAGTAGCCTACAGTAAATTTCGTCAATCTCGGTATATTTGGCGAAAGTAAGCTTGGTGATGAAAATATATTTTCTTTTGTGATGAATACTGAGGTCCAGCTACAAAGTCTCTAAAAACTCCTTGCCTGTGATACTACACTGGATTCTTTAAAACTTGGAATTGTCCTTGGGCACCGTGGAAATCTTCTTCTTGTAGTTGGATAGAGTCATCAGTTTATCATTTAGAACCAGTAGTCCAGGAAGGCCTTTCTTATGAAAAACATCAAACTTGCTGAAGAATCTCTGAACCTCGATATCCATGTTCTAGTCTTTCTTCTCCAGCTGCAACATCGATACTCTTTTGGTCAACACTCTTTTAACCTCGATGATGGTTTATGTCATGTCCTCAATCTTCTGGTCTTCTAGTTCTTCCCTAGGCTTTGAATTCAGAAACCTTATGATTTCATTTTTTTATGTGGGCATCTCTCCCAATTCTCCCTTGATCCTGTCAATGACCTCTTTTCTCCTTAGCACCAACTCATGTTGTTCGAACATGATTTTCACCATGGACCATATTTCATTTATGGATTTGGAGATATCCATCCAGATGTTCTCTTTGGCCTCTGCCAGTGTTTTGCCCATAACTGTTTCCTTCTGCAGTTGTTGAATTTCCTGCTTCATCTTTTCTGATGTGTGTCTTTCTATATTGTAACTGGATTGGAAATAAGCTTTTATCTCTTGGATATTCTCTATCTCCTGCTAAAATCTTTTGATCTTTTTTCCCTGCAAAGTCATCTTCTCCATTGATGGTTCTAAAGCTTCAGATGTTCCTAAAACTACCACTGGTTTGGCTGAAGGAATTTCTATAGTGGTGGTGATTGATGTTGTCACTGTGCTAACTCCTGTGAGGGGAACTACACTCAGTGGGATGACTTCCATATGTGTTGCCTAGTCCTTCTCCTTTAACAACCTTTCCAACTCTACCTCCATTTCCTTTATCTGTGCATTCTGCTGCATGATTAGCTTTAGCAATTCCTCCTTCTCACCTTCTGTCCCAACTATCTCTTTGGCTTGTGAGTCTTATGTAGCTACCAATTTCAGTTGCTTCCTCAGAGATTCTATGTTAGAATTCTTTTTCTTGATCAAATCCTTAGTTTCTTTCACATTTGAGGGGTCATATCCAATTTTGAGCACCAATTCTTATAAAGATTTAATCCTGTTATCCTTTGCAAAAGAAGATATTTTCTCCAATTTTAATTGGGTCTGAACATTGTTCATAGAGACCTGTAATTTTGCAGTAGTAGTGGAAACGTGGGCCAATGTGGAGAAAACAATTTCTCCAGTCTGCCTGTGCAAATCCATCTAATCAGCTGGATGAGCTTACTTGGCATCAAATTCAAGAGTCGACCTTTTGTAATCAGTGATATCTTTTGGATGAGGCACCTGTTCTTGCAGAAATGCCATATGAATTCTTCCTTTTTTAGTATAAAAAGCGGAGATAAACCTATGCTATGCTGTTGATGTCTGCTTCCAGAACTGAGCATAGGTGTGATTTGTCAGCATCTCATTCTTCTTCTTGATTAAGTCATACTTTTCAAAAATACTCAACTTTGTAGATGCTGGTGGAGGACGGGTGGTCACAATGGTATCATTATGCTTCTTTGAGGAAGAAGTAGACATCATCTAATGGATGCTTGAAAGAAGTGGTGAATGTTCTCCCTCGACTACTTTAGTAGACTGGGTCTCTTCCTCTCCAAACCTGTGAGTATTATGAGTGGTTTTAGGCCTTTTAGTGTACACCTAGAAATCCTTTGCTGACACCTCACTGACTGAAGGTGAGACATCCTTCCCGAGTCTTTTCTCCTTTGGTACCTGTGGAGTAGTGGTTTGTGAAATCATGGCTAGAGGAGATTGTTGTTCAATGTCTTCCAGAGTGTTCACCTCCCACTCTGTTTGGTTCAAAAATTTCTCAATTTCTGGTTTGAGCGTATGAGCATATGGTGAACTTTTATTATTTGATCTCATTTTTGCAATGATCTCACACAAATCATAGTGCCAAATGAAACTGCTATCGAAATTCATTCCCTTTAATATCTTGTCTACCTCTTCTCCTACAACTCGACTATTGCAGATAAAAGGTCCTATCTGCCCTTTGATTCTCAGTTGTTGTTTCTTCTTCAAAGACACGAAATGAATGTCATCTGAATTAATCATTTTCCTAATGTACTCTAGGGAGAATATTCTAACATGCAACTACTTGGGCATCTTATAGGGAGCTAACTCACACCCATATACTCTGATCTCCACGTGATTTTGATATAGGTACCAATCTCCAGTATTGACGAGGTCCGAGAGGTGTAAGATTATCTGGACCTCTTCACTTATCCTCGGCTCTGGTCTACCACTGATCATGCTCACCACTAGGTGGTAAAACTGCTCAATAAACTGTTTGAAATTAAACTTTGTGGAGTTTCTTCTAAGCAGCGAAGTCCAAGAGGTGACAACCTGTGGTTTGTTGTCCTAGTCCATTTTCTGCATAGGGAAATAAAACCTATCTTCTTGAAAGAAAGTGAACATGTAAGCTAGTATTGAAGAATATCGTAACATGCCCTTTGTGGAAAATTTAAAAGTTGTTCATGGATGTTCTCAGCTATGGATGTATTCGAACGGGATGGTGGATTTTTCTTCAGTAGAGAAAATGGATAGGAAACCCAAGATGGGTTCATCCACCCATTCGTCTAAGAAATAACCGAGAAAACAACATAACGATGAGATGATTTGGTTTCCCTTTTCTAAAAACATGGAGGAATGGTAAGGGGGATTTTTCTTGGGAAATTGGGAATCTTGTGGGAGGAAAAGCTCAAAAATCTACGCTCTCTGGGGAAAAGAAAGATTCTGGTACATCTCTATTAGAACTTCAAAGGTGAGGGGAGCGTGGGATTCGACTCTCAATATTTTCATCAGGTGATCAATGGACTTGGGTGTGATAGGGAAACGAGTTTCTCCAGATGATGAAACTATGGCTCTCTGATCAGGGAGGTAATGCGCCTGGCATTTGAGGCTGAATTCAGGAAAATGGTGGACTTGGGGAAAGAGATACAAAGGAATATTGGACTCCCAAAGGCCAATCTCATCACTTTGATCCATGAAGGTATATTTAAACCATGGCTACAATTCGGTGAAATTGAATTCACACCTAATCTCTGAGATCAGGTAATCTTTGTCTGCTAGTGGGATCTGGTCAAGATCTATAGGAGGTTGAAGGAATGGATTTTCCTTGACCTCTGATCTTTTATATTTTGGCACCATCTATTCAACAAGTACTTGGAAACTGAAATGAAAATGTTAGTAGGTAATGGCTATGGTTAGATCGCTGACTAAAATGGTGAGGAAAATGTGCTTCTAGTGTGCAGAGAGTGTGAGCAGTGAGCAAATGGAGAAAACAAGGTTAAATTTGAGAGAATAGGTATCCATTGGGCATGGGGAATGGGTCAACAGACTAACGAGTATGTTATCCTATATTAAATATCCAATGGATCACTTGAGGTATGAGGTGGAAAGTGAAAAATAAGTGACGGGTGTACCAGGATGACGTGGAGGGCGGTGATTGGAGGATAGGCAAGGGGGACATGACCTATGACGGGTGAATGGAGGGGAAAAACTAACAGAGTTATGAGACGAGACTTATAGGGGGGTAGTGGAACATGACGTTAGGAGGCAACGGGATAGTGGAAAATGATGTCACGATGCGGCGGTGGTAAGGCAATGCCGGTATGGCAGTATGTCAGAGGGGGATAAGGTGGTAAATGGTTTAGAGAGAGGGGCTCCAACACCGTATATTTGTGAAACGTTAGGATGGGGCCCGCTAGGAAAAACTTCCCATATCATACCCCCTCCCCACTGTTAAAGGTAGAATGGTCGGGGGGTCTAGGATCTCCTGTTGGTTGTAGATCCAAGCGTTGCTAGATCAACCATCGATCTATGTGCTGCTAGAATAAATAGAACACATAGACAGATACAAGCCCCTATATTTTCTTCCTATCCTCCATGACCTCCCTATCAA
>JZKD02S0560233.1:255088-274391 GCA_000966675.3 Picea glauca
TTTTTTTTTTCAAGTCTTCTTCAAATTTTTAGATCATCCACTCAAACAGATTGAGCTAAACCATTGAGCCAAACATGTGTGTGTGTGTGTGTGTTTCAAGAAAAAATTGTAATTTTTTTAATTTCAAGAAGAAATATTGAAATTAAATTTATCACATTGTTTGAGGACAACCAAAACCAAAATGAAGAGTACTTCTACCAACTATGTAAAATAAGATAAGTATAATAAACATATGTTAAATATCTGCAATTATATCTATAAATTAGAAGTCAAATATCTCTAAGTCTACAATTATCAAATAAAGATTCTAAAAGTAATCAAATGGTAAAATCAATATTATTTTTATCCATTTAAACCAAATAATGTAAAAATGACAGATATGTCCAACTGACATAGTAACATTGCATGAAACAAATATTTTTCTAGCAGCCATAACCTTTGCGTTAGGGACATAACCTCCCTAATCCCTCATGTAGGTAGAATAATATATTTTCCATGTAATAAAGGCCAATATTAATAAGGCCTAGTAATAAGGTAGAAAAAGTCAAATGTAAGAAGACTTAATAGAAGCTTTCGCTTCTAGAAGATCTTCCTCTAGATTGTTATTGTGATAAATAGATTTAGTATAAATAAGAGTTGAGGGCATGATTTTTTTTTTCGTGAGAATTATTGTAATAGAGTGGTGCTCTGTTGGAGGTTGCCCCCTCGAAGAGGCAATTAGACATTGTTTCCTATCAATAAAGGTATTACTTTGGTTTTGTGGTTCCTTATATTTTGATGTTTCATTGTTATTATCTATAGTATTTATGTTTTTCTTCTATTATAATAGGTTTGGTACCTAACAAATGGTATTAGAGCACTTTCCTTGGTAGAAAATTGTGGGTTATTTTTTTTAGGGTAGAGATGTATTCCGATGTCTTAAAGATACAATGATTTTTCATTCAACACATAAATATGCAGTCGGGAAAGCATTGACACAGGAGCTACAAGTGGTTCTTAAGTGCACATTGTTGGCCACCCTTGTAACCCTTGTTGGTACTCCTTTGAGTGGTAGCACATCATACAACACCTATTTACATATTGGCCTAGATATCATGAAGCCCTCCATAGATAAATCGATCGGTATTCTAACTTCTATAGTGCCACTGAGAAAAACACTCAGGAAGATACTCTCTAGTACATGGGTAATCAAGTAGTACAAATAAGGGTATTGTCTAGCCTCCTTAGTTGGTTCCCTAAGATATTGGGCCGAGTACTATTGTTCAACTCCACATGTATATCGGAGAGCTATAGCATAGGGAAAACCATTTTATGTAGAATCTCTAAACACCCTAAACCTTGGGATGGAAACACAACAGGAAAGGAACATACAAGATCTATTCTCATGTGATCTTGCCTTCTGCATTTGGGTTACAAAATTACTACACATTTATTCCTATTAAGAATTGGACATCACCACTGCAATATTATTTAGATCGGAGTATAACTCCGTAGGAGTAAAAAAAAAAAGTCTAGGTCTTGCCTGCCCCATTATTTGAGACCTATCCCATTGGATCTTCTCTTCATCTTGATCACATTGGTGCCTATCATTTTCAAGGTTTTTTTTCCCGTGGATCTGACCCATTCCCGACACCCGTATTTGACACATATCCCATTGCCTTCCACTTTTCACCCTGAACATAGTCATATATATCATTTTTCAATTTTTTTTTCCATGGACCCACTCCCACTCCTCGGTACCCCTCATTTCCCCATGGCCACAAATCACAACCAAGAATTCCTTCACCTACAAGACCAACCCAAATAGAAAAATGAAAACATCCAACATTTGACCTCTGAACTTTCTTCCACAAATACCCAGTTTATAACCTTCGAAGAAAAAGTTATAGGAAACTTGGACAATGTTAAGGGTGAATTGGCCTCCCTCACCCAATGGTTAAAACAGTCCCATGGCTCTCCCTCCCTTGAAAAACCTTCACACTATGAAGCTGAGAGATATTCCTATAATATGGTCTTTCATTCCAACTCCCTTCCTCATGACCCCCATCTTCCTAGAGTTGAGGTGAAAAAATTTGATGGATAAGATCCAATAGGTTGGGTCACTCAAATGAAACATTATTTCTAATTGCATGGCATTACTGATGATTTGGAAAAACATTGTTATGGTTTCCTCCATTTGGATCCAGAACATTGGAAATGGTGGAAATGGCGTAGAAAGACACGCCAAGGGTTTTTTTCTTGGACATGGTTTGTTGCATATCTATATGAACACTTTGAAACTGACACCCACTATCTTGGTTGTTTGACCAACATGAAACAATATGGCATAGTGGAAGAGTTTATCTCTTCCTTTGAACATTTGTCTTTCAAAACAGAGGGCATGTATGATGCCCTCTTCCAAGAATTTCTTATTAGTGGCCTCAAAGATGAAATTCGTGTTGAGGTCCTCATGGCTCGCTCTTAGACTTGGTTGGAAGCTACTCAATGTTCCAAGTAAGAACAATAGATTTTATCTTCCCAGAACCACAAAACTTCCCTTATTCCTCACACTTGACCTAACAACCCTGCCCCTCCTCCCACTCCTCTCAATATCCATAAATTAACTGGGGCTGAAATGGTAGAACGCCCACTCAAGGGCCTTTGGTATAATTATGATGAAAAATATTTTCTAGGGCATAAGTGTAAGGAAAAAAGGTTTTTTATGACCATCTATGAGGATGTTTTAGAAGAAGAGGTCAATACCCTTATGGAAGAGGTTCCCGAGGAAACTAATATTACTCTTCTCTCTGATCCCCGAGAATTAGAATCAGTCATTTCATTAAATTATCTCACTCTATTCTCTTCTCCCCAAACCCTCAAGCTAATTGGGTACATTAAGCATCAAAAGGTCATCATCTTAATTGAAAGTGGAAACAATCATAATTTTTTTCATCATTTCATTTCCCAACAAACCAATTTCTATATCCATGCGGTCAACAACTTTCAAATGATTTCCAATGGAGGTTCCATGAAATGTGGGGTCATTGTGAAAATGCGTGTCTCCAAATTGGGCTGTACAAATCGACATCTCATATATTTTCTATCGACATGGGTGGTTGTGATATTGTTCTTGGTGTTGAATGGTTACACACTCTTGGTCCCATCCTCATGGATTTTAAGGAATTAACCATGCAATTCCAACAAGTGGGCCAATAGTATAAGTTCTAAGGAATCACAATAGACTCCCTTGAGATCATCAGTTCCCATCGAATGAAAAAGATCATGAAAAAATGTCATTCAAGAATTATTTCCCAACTCCATTCTATTCAAGCAATTAAGACACCCTCAGTGCATCCTGACCTCCTATCTATCATCTCCAAAATCCAAGTTTTTTTTCACCCCTAGGGACTTCCTCCTTTCCTTGGTGTTCATGATTATTCCATTCCTCTCTTCCTAGGGAGTCTTCCTCCCAATTTTCACCCTTATTTTCATCCCTTTGCCCCCCAAAAAATGAAATTGAGAAAATTATTTAAGAATTTCTCGCTGTAGGTGTTATCCGACCTAGTACTGGCCCATATTATTCTCATGTGGTCATGGTACTCAAGAAATAAGGTACTTGACACATGTGTCTAGACTTTCGAGCCTTAAAAAAAATCAACATCAAAGACAAATTTCCCATACCGTCATTGATGATCTATTGTATGAATTGAGTGGTGCTCAGTACTTCACTAAACTTGATCTCCATTATGGCTACCACCAGATATGTATGCAAGAGGAAGACATTTCTAAAACTGCATTTCAGACTCATGAGGGTCACTATAAGTTCTTGGTAATTCCCTTTGGCCTGTGTAATACTCCCTCCACTTTCCAAAGTCTCTTGAATCATGTTTTCCATCCTTATCTCCGTCATTTTGTCCTAGCTTTGTTTGATGATATTCTCATCTATAGTAAAACCTGAAAATAACCCCTTACACATGTGGATCAAGTTCCCAGTCTACTCTCTCAGCACCAAATGTTTCTCAAGAAATATAAATGTGCCTTTGGAGCTTTGGAAGTGGATTACCTAGGTCATATTTTCAGCAAGGATGGTGTACGGGTGGATCCTAGGAAAATTGAAGCTATGCAGGATTGGCATCGCCCCAAAACTCTCAATAGATTTCATGGTTTTCTGGGTTTAATGATATATTATCACAAGTTTGTTAAGAATTATGGAAAAAATTCAATGCTTCTTACTTCTCTCCTTAAAAAAAATGATGTCACTTGGACTGCATTAGCTGATCACTCCTTCCAAGCATTGAAAGAGGATATTTGCACAACTCCTGTCCTGTCCCTTCCCGAATTCACAAAGACTTTTGTGTTGGAATGTGATTCTTTTGGGAAAGGAATTGGAGTAGTCCTCATGCAAGATAGTAGGCCTTTGGCATTCACTAGAAAAACATCTCATAGCAAAATCTTAGCCAACCCGTTAACACTCAAAAGTGAACCATCAAAATTTTCAATTTTTTTCCGGACCTTTGGTTATTGTGTTGTTCCTAGTCAAATTTTCATATGCCTAACCTTCATCTTGCTATCCCCCTACCTTGTTGTTTCTGAGGAGTCTCGCAGGGTTTCCAATTCTTCTTGAGTTCATTTGAAATACATATAGGAAGATTATTTAGTTCTTATCGTTACATGCTTATCATAAATTTAGGTTCAAGGTTGAGCTCTTTTCCTTTCATTTGAAATATTAAATTTGATTTTTATTTAACCTCTAGAGTCTAGGATTTTATTACCTTTCATAACAAAAACAAAAATGGTTTTGTTTTGGTTTCAAAAGAAAATTTTTGAGGAGCATGGTTACATGAAGAATCAAAGGCTCTTTTGGTTCTTTTTAACCTTTTGATTTTTCAGTCTTTCTAGTTTGGCAAAAACATTATTGGGCCCACAAGAACGATCTCAAATTATACAAGCCCAAAATTTTCGAACCAAGCACCTACACCAATACATAACACAAATTCCAATGTCAAACATCAGGATTTCGAGGAGGAGGAGCCAACAAGGAGGCCTTTGTGCACAATGCACCAGATTACATTAAAACCATTGGCATTTATAAAGCTAAACATCTTCTTTCTCCTGAGCAATGTCAACTATCCTCTTTTCATGTAAATAAAATTCAAAGTATAGCAACCAACTGTCGATTGGAGAGGTCCATTCCTGATACCTTGTTCAACAAAAGTTTCACCAAGTATCATGGGAATATCCCACGTGGGATTTTCACAATGCATTGGCACCATGTTTTGAGTTTTAAAGCTAACAACCCTATGCATCGTGGAGTCTTCTACTCGAGGTAGAAAATACATAGGAGCATCATTCCCATGAGATCATACCTTGTACATAACTCATCGAAGATCTATAGGAATATTGATGTTTTTAAAAAAATGATATATGTTATTTCCCCGATTTATGTGGGATATGTCCCATATGGTGAATTAAAAAAAAAATGCATAGTTGTCAATGCAAACAATTGATAGCTACAGGGTTTAAGGCATCAAGGATAAATTTGTAGGGTTCAAAATATTTTTATCAAGAGATCAATGGTCCAGGTATCATCATCAAATAAAGAACATTCACTTTAGAAGGCCGAGATTTTTTCCATTACACATCAAGAACACAAGTGTGAAGTGTTGATTTCAGGTGTCGATCGACAAATGCTAGGCATGTTATGCATGCCACTTTCGATCACTTCCATGGCTTCCTAGGATCGCTTGAATTTCTTAGAAGGGTTCCCAGTGCCAGTGTAAGTGTCTTTGGAGTTTCTACAGAACCAATGCAGTGTTCATATGATTAAAGGAGGTCTAAAGGTAGAGGGGCATTTTCTCATAATACAGAGATTGATGCAACAAAGGCACATGCCTTAAAAAGTTTGACTGGTTTGGGGTTCACGAAATATATGCAGTTCCACCCCACAAAAACTTCTAGTGGAGTTTGGTGTAATGAATATCTCTTTGGTAAGAGATTTGTTTATTTGTTTGTTCAACTGACCCTTTTGTTATTTGATGGGTCTACTAACCATCTGGCTCTTGGGGATGTTCTATGGATAGAATAATGTTTAGGTATGTGGAAGAAAACAATTGATGTTTCATCACACGATCATGACTTATTGAACTTTGTTTTCACTGTTATCATTCATCTCCATGATGACAAACTTTATTTCTATAAAGATTGAGAAGTTGTAAGTCACACACATGATTATTTTTGAGATAAATGGGATAAATTTGATGTAGATGTTGTAGTAAAAACCAAAACTGCAAGTAAATCTGCACATCTGCAGAGTTCATTGCAAAAGAACATTGTTACTTTGGTTTTTTTTCAATCATAGGGATGTTTTTATTCACCTCTTAGACTGTATTCAAGAAAACAAAGTTCCTTGGAATTTCGTCTTTGCAGTTTTGTTGAGCACCTATTGGAGTGATAAGGAGGGAATTTTCCTTCATCAACACATAATTATTTTTCAGATATCTTCAAGGTATTCTTCCATATTCAGATTATTATATGAAGAATAATTTTTTCAAGCACTTATACTAATTTTATCTTTGTGACTATATGCAGTACAATGGTGTTTGGAAAAATTGTTCTGATAATGTAATGCATATTTTTTGTTGAAGTTGTGATCATAAAATGATGATATCATCACCTATAGAGATATTCTACAAAATTATGTGATAAACCAATAATAATGAGTTCATTGATTGAAATAAATCCTTAGTCTTCATAGGTGCTACAGGATGTGTTACGAATTCCTGTTCTGGAGGTTTCAAATAAGCAGTGGTTGCCAGGTGTCAATATGGATCTTGCCAATTGCTAGAAGGTCAATTATGAGCTGGAGGACCACCTGTCAAAGGGATAAGTGATAAAAAAAGGACATTTCATCAGCATAAATGAATTCTAGGGGCTTGTCCATCATTTCCCTTATTTTTAACATTTTAGTTATCTTCTGTTATCCACATGTTTCCTTTCCATTTTGAGGGCACAAGAATCCTATGATAGGAGGTTTATTTGCATGATAGTGTTTTCACTGACAGTAAAAGATATAAAAAGACTATTTTAAGTCTGATAAAGGGTTAGAATGAGATAGGGGAGAGAGTCTTTTGACCAAGAGGAATTCAAAGTGGTTACCATTGTGTTCTTCTTTCTTTCTCTGTATTTTTTTCAGACTTGTGATTCCTTATCAATGGAGATCATATTTTCCTTTTCATTTATGTCTTTCTCTGTGTACTAATATTAATGAGTGACTGATTTACCCTTGTTCTTATTCATACGATGATTGAGTGAGGTCTTTATTCTTTGCATTGGTGATATAGAATTTGTTAATACATAGATTTTTACTATGAGTTGACTGTTTTAAAGTGTTAGAAGTATCTCTGACATGTTCAGATCACAATTTTCTTTTCCTCCTTCATTTATCAAGCTTGTTATCTGATCTGAAGTTGTTAAGGCCATTTTTGCTGAAGGATATAGTTGGGAATGTTTATAGTAGATGAATCTGATTGTCCTTATGGTCAAATCCCTCTGAATTTACAACTTGAATTTAAAATTTAAAATTCCAATTCTTGTATGTTACCAAGATCACCTAATTTATAGTCTAGGGTGACACTTGGAGTGATAACATAAATGGCATCATTGTCGGGGAACAAAGTGTGAAGCTATCTTCCATGGGAGAACTACATAGATCTATCTCTTTATGGTCGACAAGAGAAAGACACAAAAATCAACTTTAATTATCTACCTAGTGACTACCCAATCAAAGAATCCACTGGGGAGGATCCTGTTGACAGAAAGATGGCCATAGGAAAGGGGATGACCATGTATCAAATTAAGATATTACTTCATGAATTCCTATTCTTCTTTATCATCTATTTCCCCTCTTTTCCTTTACATATAAAGAGGATCATCTTGTGATTTGTTTATTTGAATGATCATCAACCTTCCTTTATATATCCATCCTTCGAAGAAGAATACTTGCCTTATGCATGTGTTGTATATGTTTATTTTGTATCTTCACCTCATCCTATTCATAAGGATGATCTTTGTATTGAAATCCCTCTTGAATTTGATCACCCTTGTAACCCTGAGGAGGTTGAAACTGATTCAAAGCCTTCTCAAATCTCATTACCTTCTACTATTACTGTTGAACCTTTCCATCAACTTGTTGAACCTCATATTCATACCACTAGATTTCAAACTAGAATTAGAGACAAGATGTTTACACCTTTAAGGCTTCCATATCACCTTCATACTTATCCTCTTGATTTCTTTGAGTATCTTCCTCGGTTTTCTGGAGAGGATCATGTTATAGATGAGAGGCATTTGGAGGCCTTTGAGAACTTTGTTGATCAATTTGAGATAGTTCATGATGATGTTACCATGATTTTTTTCTACAAATCGTTTTTTGGAGATGATACTATATGGTTTTAAGGTTTGGGAGCTGATTTTATTGGTTCTTGGATCGAGCTATGCAATGCATTTTTAAAGTGTTGGGGTGAGAACAAGTCCCTTGATCAGTACTTGGGTGATTTTTATACTTTGAGGAGAGGGGACGAAGAATACTTGGTTGTCTTCAACATGAGTTTTTACAATGTTTATGATAACATGCCAGTGGAAATCCGACCTTTTGAGACTGCTACCATGGTGTACTATCAAAAAGATCAACATTTAGATCTTGTCCTTCTCTTGAGAGAAAGGAAAGTTTCATCTTTAAGAAAATTGTTTGACGATACTGAAGAATATGAAGATAACATTTGGGCTTGCCAGAGGATTCGAGATCAAGAATACTTTGAAAATCTACCTTCACAAGAGGAGCAACAAGACCGTGAGTACGTTTTACATTCGGAACAAGATTCTTCGGTATTTGCCGATTTTTCTATGGACATAGATGCATGTGAAACTTATGATCAGTTTTCAAAACATGTTCAACATATAGTAGTTGATGATTGCATAGATAATTATATGTTCCTGGATGATCATTACCAGTGTGACTTAAATCATGTTGTACCATTATCTTGTGATCATCATGCTGAAAATGAAGAGACTACACTTGTTGATGATGAAGAGTTGATTTCGAAAGAACAAGAAGGTCATCTATTTGCAAGAAGAAAGACATTTATGGATGAGGAGTTATTTTTTGTGGATCAACATGCTTCTGATCTTGGTTTTAAGGATCCATTTGCATCATTGTTAGATTCTTATGTTTCATATTTTCTGAAAATTTCAAATTGCATTATTTCACTGATACTCATGGATGAGTATGGTTTTCTGAAGAAGTTTATGTCATTGCTTCTATATTTATGTTATTATTCATTGATCAATGACATAGATGAGATCATCTTAGTCATCAATTTACTTGAATGTTTACTGTGGAAATATTTTTTTACTAGACCAAGTTGCAATTTTTGTTAGGGTAGGGTAGCATAGGTAATAAGCTCACTTCCCAAGCCTTTCTTTCCTTTAGTTTGTACCGGGTCTTTCATTTTTCTTGAATAAGTGTTAGTTTTTGATAATGTTCAGAGATGGGTCGCACAGTTGACTCCATATCCCAAATTTCAGGGTTGATTTTAAGGATGGAAATTTATTTTAAAATGTAGAAACCTTAGTGAATCTTACTAATCCTTCATATGCCAAGTATGAATGTTTGGTGATATTTTTGTAAGAATATTAAAATTTATAAGGATTTTATATATAGTTTTTATAAAATTTTGGTGATTTTTAAGGTAAAATAATTTTATCCTATAGAATTTGGGTGAATCATTTTTAAAATAAAGAATCTCGTTTTTGGAAAAACCATGGAAAATTAGCCCATGAGCGAAATTTAGTCCCTAAAATCATCCATGAGATTCCCAATGGATAAGGTGACTTGAACTTCTAGGTTCTTGGAAGCGTCACAGGGAGGCCTCCATCCTAGTCGGAGCCAGTGTTAATAGTCAAAAGCGCACCATAAAAAACTTCAAAATTTGTTTGGATCTTTGGTTATTGTGTTGTTCCTAGTCAAATTTTCATATGCTAAACCTTCATCTTGCTAGCCTCCTACCTTGTTGTTGCTGACGAGTCCCCTAAGGTTTCCAATGCTTCTTGAGTTTATTTGAAATAAATCTAGGAGGATGATTTATTTCTTATCATTACATGCTTATCACAAATTTAGGTTCAAGGTTGAGCTCTTTTCCTTTCATTTGAAATATTAAAATTGATTTTTCTTTAACCTCTTGAGTCTAGGATTTTATTACCTTTCATAACAAACACAAAAATGGTTTTGTTTTTTGTTTCAAAAGAAAATTTTTGAGCAACATGGTTACATGAAGAATCAAAGGCTCTTTTGTTTATTTTTAACCTTTTGGTTTTTTGGTCTTTCTATTTTGGCCAAAGAATTATTGGGCCCACTGGCCCGATCTCCAATTATTAGAGCCCATTGATGTCGAACCAAGCACCTACACCAATACACAACATAAATCCCAGTGAAAAACTCCAAGTTGTCGAGGAGAAGGAGCCCACGAGGAGGCCTTTGTGCACAACACATTGGATTACATTAAAATTGTTAGCATTTATAAAGCTAAACATTTTCTTTCTCTCGAGCAATGCGAGATATCCTTTTGCATGTAAATAAAATCCAGAGCATAGAAACCAACTATCAATTGGAGAGGTCCATGCCTGATGCCTTGTTCAACAACATTTTCACCAAGTATCATGGGAAGATCCCATGCGGGCTTTGCACAATTCATTGGTGCCAAGTGTTGAGTTTTAAAGCTAACAAGCATGTCCATTGTGGAGTCTTCTGCTCGAGATAGAAAATACACATGAGCACCAATACCATGAGATCATACCTTGTACATAACTCATCAAAGATATATAGGAATATTAGCATTTAAAAAAAAATGATATATGTTATTTCCCCAATTTATGCGGGATATGTCCCATATGGTGAGTTTTAAAAAAAACACAGAGTTGTCAATGCAAGCAATTGACAACTATAGGGTTTAAGGCGTTAGGTAGAAATTTGCAGGGTTCAAAAAATTGCTATCATCAGATTGATGCTCCAAGTATCATCATTAGATAAAGAACATTCAATTTAGAAGGGAGAGATGTTTTCCATTACACATCAAGAAAGCAGGTGTGAAGTGTTGAATTTAGGTGTCAACATAAAAATGGCTGGCATGTTATGCATGTCACTTTCGATCGCTTCCATGGCTTCCTGGGATTGCTTGAAGTTCTTAGAAGGGTTACTAGTGCCAGTGTAAGTATCTTTGAAGTTTCTGCAGAATCAATGGAGTGTTCATATGATTAAAGGAGGTCTAAAAGAAGAGGGGAATTTTCTCATAATACAAAGATTGATGCGACAGAGGCATAGGCATAACAAAATCTTGACTAGTTTGGGTTTCACGAAATCTATGTAGGGTCGCCCCACAAAACATTCCAGTGGAGGTTTGCGCAATGAGGATCTCTTTGGCAGTAGCTTTGTTTTTTTGTTTGTTCAACTGAACCTTGTGTTATTGGATGGGCCTACTAACCATCTCGATCTTGGGGATTTTATATGGCTAGAAGAAGTTTTAGGTAGGTGGAAGAAAAAATTTAATGTTGTATCAGACAATCGCGACTTATTGAAGTCTTTTTGCACTATTATCTTTCATCTCCGTGATGAGAAACTTTATTTCTACAGAGATTCAACAACTATAAGTCACACACATGATTATTTTTTAGATAAATGTGATAAATTTGATGTAGATGTTGCAGTAAAAACCAAAAGTGAAAGTAAATTTGCACATCTGCAAAGTTCATTACAAAAGAACATTGGTACTTTGGGTTTTTTGCAATCAGATTGATTTTTTTATTCACCTCTCAGACTGTATTCAAGAAAATAGAGTTCCTTGGAATTTCATCTTTACATCTTTGTTGAGCACCTGTTGGAGTGATAAAGTGGGAATTTTCCTTCATTGACACATAATTATTTAGCAGAGATATTCAGGTTATTCTTCCATATTCAGAGTATTAGATGAAGAACCAATTTTTCAAGCCCTTATACTGATTTTGTCTTTGTGAACGTATGCAATACAATGGTGTTTGAAAAATTTGTTTTGAGAAAGTAATGCATATTTTTTGTTGAAGCTGTGATCATAAAATGATGATATAATCACCTATAGAGATCTCCTACAACATTATGTTATCACCCAGTAATAATGAATTCATTGATTGCAAGCAAGACAACGAATATTTGAAATAAAGCCTTAGTCTTGACATGCATTGCAGAATGTGCTACAAATTCCTATTATGGAGGTTTCAAAGAAGCGGTGGTTCTGAGGTGTCAATATGGATCTTTCCAGTTGCTAGAAGGTAAATCATGAGCTGGAGGGCCACCTGTCAAAGGGATAAGCACTCAAAAAAGGACAATTCATTAGCATAAAGGAATGTTAGGGGCATGGCCAACATTACCCTTGTTTTTAGCATTTTAGTTATCTTATGTTATCAACATGTTTCCTTTCCATTTTGAGGTCAAAAGAATCCTATGATAGCAGGGTTATGTGAATTATGTTTTGTCATTGATAGTAAAAGATATAAAAATACTATTGTAAGTATAATAAAGGGTTAGAATGAGCTAGGGGAGAGGGGATTTTGACCCAAATAAATTCATGGTGGTTATCACTGTGTTCTTCTTTCTTTCTCTGTATTTTTTTTTACTTGTGATTCGTTATCAATGGAGATCGGATTTTCCTTTTCATTTATGTCTTTCTCTGTGTATTAACATTAATGAGTGACTAATTTACCCTTGTTCTTATTCATACGATGATTGAGTGAGGTATTCATTCTTTGAATTGGTGATATAGAATTTGTTAATACATATATTTTTATTGTGAGTTGATTGTCTTAAAGTGTTGGAAGTATCTCTGACATGTTTATATCACAATTTTCTTTTCCTTATTCATTTATCAAGATTTTTGTCTGATCTAGAGTTGTTAAGTCCATTTTTGTTGAAGGATATAGTTGGGAATGTGTAGAATAGATGAATCTGATTGTCCTTATGGTCAAATCCATGTGACTTTACAACTTGACTTTCAAATTTAAAATTCAAATGCTTGTATGTTACCAAGCTCACCTAATCTACAGTCTAGGGTGACTCTTTGAGTGATAACACAACCAATCTATTAAAAACAAATGTTTGATATTATGCATGTTGTGGATCTATGGAGACCTTATTTATTGGGGAAACGATTCCAAATTAAAACATACCATGATAGCCTCAACTATTTTCTGGAACAATGAATTTCATCCCAGGAGCAAAAGATTGACCAAGCTATTTGGCTATGATTATGAGAAAATTTATAAGAAGGGGGATAAAATGTTGTGGTTGACACTCTTTCTAGGAAGTTTAAAGAATAAGGGTCAATTTTTTACCTCTCATTAATTGTACCATATTTGATGCAAGTTTTTCACCATGAATGGCTGCAATACCCCAAACATCCTCGATTGATCCAACAATTGCAGCACAATTATCCAGTTTCTCTAGCATACTCTTGGCACAATGAAGAGCTCTACTACAAAGGCCATCTATATTTAAGCATCCAAAGACAACTTAAATCCATGGTTCTTTATTACCATACAACTACTCACATGACTCATTTTGAAGAAGTATGCGGATAAAATCCACCTTCAGTTATCTCATACATTCCAGGTGTCTCAAAGGTCTAGGTGGTTGACCAAAATATTATAGTTCGAGAGGATATTCTCCATACCCTCAAAGTCCTAAAGGGACCGAGTGTTTCTTAGAAAAAAACCTTATAAGAAAACTTCACTCAAGGTTGAACATTATCAGAAACTTGCACCTAAATTTTATGGTCCTTATACCATTCTCAAGCATGTGGGACTGGTTTCCTACCAGTTAGTTTTTCCCATTTATTCTAAGCTCCATCCTATTTTTCATGTCTCATTATTAAAGAAGGTGATTGGAAATATGTGCCAAACTCTTCTATTGGAATCTCTTCTATCCTTCGAATGAGGTGATCTAGGGATAAATTTAAGAGCCTACTCTTCCCTTAAATCCAGTTTATCAAAATTTGAGAATCACAAAAAATATATAATTCACATATGCCTTTCCCTACAACAATACACACCAACAAAATAACATCCGCAACCTTGGCCAAATTATTAGTGCCAGACCCTAAGATGTGTGAAAAGGAAAAGGAATGATGCTGAAAAAGGTACATGATGACTCCCACTCCACAATTTCTTATAATTCCTTCAGAAGAACCATCAAACAATGATCATGTGTTGGGCACTTTAAGTCCATGCTACACACATTCCTTCTTTCTTAACGCTAGGAAGTTCTAAACCTAGGGTTCGTGCAGAGTTGTCCAAAAAAAACCCCAAAGCATCGACATATCAATACTTGGCCAAGGCCAAGGAAGGTCTCACCTAAGATGTAGAGGGGATCACAAAGACCATAGGGTCTTGTTACAAGAATGGAAATTTAAACACATGAAAAGTCACTGCAATTGGCATCCATGTAACTCATGTATGATAAATTTTGAGGATTAAGAATTAAAGCAATAGACACACATATTCAACTGATACATAATATACGCCAGATGAATCATAAATGTCATCTTTTTATTATTGGAAGCCTTCCATCATATCAAAGATATAAATTTCATAGGACATACACATACAAAAATGATAAAACTTCATATCTTTGCTATGTAAACTATAATAATTACAATATGTTGCATAATTCCCCTTTTCTAAAAAAATAGACATAGAATAGACATAAAACTATATTCAAATAATTACAACCATACAACATGCTCAGATTAAGCTCGATACTAATAGCTAATCCAACTCAAAACTCTCAAACTAGCTAGCTCTATTTCTGATGTTAGAGGCTCCTTTTATATCTTTCTCTACTAGGGAGTGATGTCTCTTTATGCTCTACTCCACTCAATTTTATGATAAAACAACATCGCATGCTTTTGGTGTCTGCCAGTACTCCATGTAGACTTCCTGCATCAAAGGAAATATTAACTTCTTGGATAACTCATTTTATGGTCGTCTCATGTCTTTGTATGTTGTTGGTAGTAATCATTCAAACAGATTTCCCAATGATTCCTTTTTTTATCCCGACATACATATTCTTCTTTTTTCGGCGCACCCAAAAAAACTCAGACCAACGCACACTTGGAAGTCTCTAAGATTGGAGTGCAACTGAAAAAATCCAATCCGACGCACACTCTATGCCATTCCTCTTGCATTTCCTTAAGTGCACAAAAAATAATGGAATGAGTTCACACAACTTCATTTGTGCATGTGTGAAAAACTAAACCAAAAATTTTGGGTGAAAATAGTCCCCCACCACTATTATCTGGATCTTCCTTGAGCCAACTATTGAAATTGTAACAACATATAGTTGGAGCAAGATCCAGTCATCATTTTTTAAGAAAATTGTGCATGTTGCCAATTGCTTATACCAAAACCTTTTCTGGTGTCTGTGGATGTGTATGAGGGATTTGTTTAAAATTCCCCATCCATGACCAACTGTGGAAGGGTAGTGGGATTTCCTTAAGATAGAGCATCATTCTATGCTTTCCTATTTTTTCCATTTGGACCAAGCATAGTAGAGAGTCTCAGTTGTTCTTCTTCAAGAGGATTGAGGGTCCTTGACAATATGTGAGAAGGGGGGTAGGAGAAACAAGTTTTGTTGGATGGAATTCATCCGACCTCAATGATTCTAGGGGAAGGCCCATGATGATGGATATAATCAGGTCTGATGGTGAGCCATTGAATGGGACACCTTGCTATCAACAAAGGGGATGATGCATGGTGACCTTTTATGTGAGTACGAGACAAAGTTCAGGAACTATGATGGGTGGATTTGATACTGGGTAGTAAAAAAGAAGGAGGAAACATGGTAAATTAGTTGGTAACAACCTGATAGTTGACATAACCTTGGAAGATCCAATAGTGTAACTACTCAAGTGAACTGGAAATAAAAATGTAAGGACCTTTTTCTAAGTCATGCTATGATAGGGGAGTGGGGAATCCAGGAGAAAGGTGAAGGATGAATAAAACTATTTTAGAGAGAGCATCAAAATGATGATATATATAAAGATAAGATGGTGGGGAAAAGGGAAAAATAGAGGAGAATTTTTGAATGGGGGGGTGTAGTTTGGACAAAAATTAGAAGGCGGCGGTGGAATTTCACTCTTGGGGAGATTGATAGGCCCGATCCTCTATACTGAAGATGCTTCTTTCGGAGAGATGCAAAATAATGAAGCATGTATGCATGACATGGGTGAAATTCCCAAATTATATTAATTTTCCTTTTTAATGCATTGAATCACTAGGAGACTCTTCAAAGACCCTCATGAAGTGTCAGACTGAACATGAACCTTGTATAGATGTTAGAGTGAAAACTAGAATTGGAAATTTGAAAATATGTTGAAACTGTCACTCACAATTGTTCGTCTTCTTGAATAATGTGAAGGTGGGGTTTTTCAAAATGGTAATTTATGTCGAATATGATAATTGTTTTGTGTTGTACACCCTATGCTCATCCTACTCTATGAATTTAAAAGTTGGAATATAGATAAATTGTGGTTGACCCCTGAGGGTCATAATACACCTTCAACCTGCTACCATTAATGAGACCCTTGAGTGGTTGTCCTTGCAAAGTGGTCGTCTTGCAAAATCTACTTCATTGATATAGACTAGCCAAAACAAACCTATCCATTTCATGCGTAGTTTACTAGGCTGTTGTAAATATTTTCTATCATACAACAAGACCAAAGATCCCAATTGAAGGATTTTCTAGTGGATGTTATGATCATGCGAGGCCTTCTATCTGTTTTTTTAAACCACTTGGATGAATCCTTCCATTATGCAGTCTTACTCTAGTTCCATAAGCTCATCCAACCTATGTTGGAGGGACTGATTATCTGTCATATGAGTTGCAAGGGAGACCTAGAGGAAAGGAACAACAAATTGCAGTGGGAAGTTCGCTTCCTTTCCATAGACCAATATCAACAATGTGCACTTTTTCATCCTTTTACATGTGGTTCAATACACCCATAAGACAATGACGATTCATTTGTATGGGTCATCACACTGCACATTGTAAACTTTTGTTAGAGCATTTTATAAAATTTTCTTTAAAGATTCCACTATACTGTTGTCTTGAGGAAGATGAGGGGTGCTCTTCTAATGATAGACCATGAATTTTTGGGTAAGTTTTCAAATGGTTTCATTCAAAAAATGTGACCCTTGATCACTCATGAACACCTTTGGACAACTGAATCAGGTGATGATGTTTTCAAAGATAAAGCATGTTGTTTTTTTTGTTGTACAATCCTTGACCGATGTCGCCTCATCCTACCTGGTTAGGTATTCATTCATGGTAATGATGTAGCATTCCCTTTTGCGATATGCAAGAGGATTTATAGGCCCAAAAAATTATATTTCCCACCTGTTGAAGGGCTCGACTGCAATCACAAAGAATAGTGGGAGCTCATCTCTGTGACTGAGATTTACCACATGTTGACATATTGTTGGCATAGGGGTAGACCCATGGTTCAACTCTAGACAACACACCAAAAAAAACCTAACTACCAACCCTTTCGGCAACACTTGCGAAGTAGATGAAGTCTCACCCAATGTAGAGGTAGGGGTGGTTGCAAGACTCAGGTGTCTACAATCTTAGTTGGGACACATATATGTGATTGTAATACTTTATAGGGCACTTAGCATTGTTAGTTCATCATTACTTAACCACTATCTACTCCGCAGATAAAACAAAGCATCACAACATTCACCCAGATCTAACGTATCTAAGCACTTAGAATAAATAGATGGATCAGATCTAGCAGATTCAAGCACTAAGAACATTCACCTATGTTAGATATAGCATCCAAATTCATCATAAGCACAAAGCATAAACATATGTATCTATCTATCTTTATCAAGAACTTAGCAAATAACATCAGAACATCACACAGAGAAAAATAACACAGTATTTATGTGGTTCACCCCCACCCTGGGGCTACATTCACCAACTCTTCTTATTTATTATCTTCTTCAATAGGTTATATGCATAGAGCCTCAAAAACCTACTCCACATAGGACAGAAGATCTGCACAACTTGCTAGATCCTTCTTCCTTGCGTTACAACAGAAATCCTTTCACAGTCTGTTACAACCTCTTGCACCTAGCTTTTCAAGTCTCTCACAGTATGCACAAAGCATTTACAAACCACACTTTCACTTAACTCTTAGCTTATCGGCCTTACATGACATAGATTCCCCTCCTAAAATTTCGTAGACATCTATTTATACTTTACAAAATAGGCCTAAACATGGGTAAACCCATGGGTCAACATCCCATACCCATTACATAATCCCAAATCCCAAAAAGGACCCAAAAAGGGGCCAAGATCCTGTGATCTCTGCTTTGTCTTGCAATCCATCTTTGACCGGATGTCTAAGTCCCAAAATAGGTCAAACTTGACCAAGGATCTCCCAAAACTTGGTCAAGGGCCAACAGGCCCCCAACACTCACCTGTGACTTGTCCCGAGTCACTCTAGTCTGACTAGTCTACCTCGAACGACTCATGCTTGGCTCGAGCTGCTTTGAATTATTATTGTGATGCAACCTCCTATTTAGCAAACTCTTGGATGACTGCATTGTTTATAGGTCCCTCTAGACATTGTTCAGTTATAGTGAAAACCTGCTCTAGCTTTTCTCCTTGGCCTTCTACCTCTGTAAACAATTGATAAGCCTTTTCTTGTATAGGTTGGAGTTTCCAAGCTACCTCCATAACTCTCCTCTAGATATTTTGTATCTACTACTGGGAGGTCCACTGTTCTTGGGATCACTTCATTCGTTCCATAGTTGATAGGGGCTTCAACTACGCCTGTATATTTTCGACTTGATACTTCACCTCTTGGATTTTTGACTCCACTGCCTTCAATTCTGGGTTCTTTGTGAGTTGCTCATAGGTCTGGGCATTGTAATCATTGAGTTTCTTACATTCCAGGGTAAGATCCTTTAGTCTTTCAACTGCTGTCTAGGTGGTTTCTTCTCTTTGGTCTCTTACATCTTGTGGGGTCTTAGGTACAATGCATAGCTCCAAATATGCTATGCGTTGTTGTAGCTATTGAATGGATTCCGCGAGCTGGTTCACTTGCTGTGTAACTTGGTCTTCTGCCTTGATTTGTTAGACTATCATAGAGAGAAGTGCTATGTTGACTGCTTCTTTTACTTCGAGTTTCTCTGTGAGAAGTTATTCCTTTTCTTGCTGTATTTTTTCTTTTTCTTCATC
>JZKD02S0560233.1:274401-288502 GCA_000966675.3 Picea glauca
CTAGATCATACTTGTGATTGGTTCTCTTTTCATATGATGGCCGAGATGGTCTTGCTCCGTGAGCAGTGGATGGAGAGGCTGGAATTCCTTACATCGATGATTCTTTTACACCTGTAGAAATCGACATGACTCTTTCAGTCATGAGGTCGATCATAAATTCTTCAACAACTTTCTCTGCACTGCTCAACTCATCCGAAATACACACTCAAGGTTAACAATCTCGGGTTCGGGGAGTAACTTAGACACAGTAATGAGATAGAGAGAAAGAGAGTGATGATCACTATATAAAATAAACTTTATCTGTGGGCTCAAGTTATCAGTTGGAAAAAGTGTTATTGGTGCATGGTGCGACAGGATAAATAGGTAACTCGGAAACAGGTCGCTTGTAATGGGTATGAAGCCTTCATTAACTCTATTTTGTCTGTTATGGTGTTGTCCCAACGGTCGGATGGTGAGATGTTTGTCCATAAATTTCTTTCTATTCATTCAGAACATTGGTCTAACGGTTATAATGTCCCCAATGGTTATACTGCTTCGCCATGGTGAAGTGCCATGTGTCGCTATTCTGATATCCCGATGAAGCTCCAATTTTGCAAATTTTCCTTTTGCGAGGTTCCCTCTAGAAACTTCTGCAACTTGTTGATCTTATCTCTCTTCTTACTTAGCTTTCTAGCCTTCTTCCTAGTGATCTTTGTCTCGATATACCTTTTTCCATTCTAATTCTTATCTTCTTTTGGCATAGTTACCTTGTGCTGTTGAGATTATTTCCTAAGATTCAAGGGTAATTCTTCTTCTTTATCTCGAATAGGTGCATCAATCTTCTGTGGGTCTTCTAGTGTTCTTGCAACTTCGACATCCTGGTCTCCGGTGTTAAATAGCTTCGATATTTTCTTCTATTCTTCAATCAAGTGTGTGATCCTTCTAGTCATAAATTCGTTTAACTCTTCCTTCTGTTGTTCTAAAACTTCTTCTTCTTCTTGCCTTCTGGCCTAATCTTTTTCAATCCAAGGTTTTCCTAGTAGCATGGTAAATGGGGCACTATTCTCATTAAATTTAATAATCTCAAAATATTCCTCTGTTGAAGCTCCATTGGCATTCATAGGTATTCGAGTGAGCTTCCCACATAGGTTTATCAACTTTCCTTTGAATAGTCTTATTCCTCCTAATGAAGGAATCATAGCAGGCCTCCCTATAGCTTCCCAAGTTCTCTCTGTCATGATATTCACCTCTTTTTCCTCATATAAAACATAGTCAATATTGAAGTCTCCTATTCTTGCTCCAAGGCATTATTTTTCTTTTAAGATCTTCGATAATCTGACATGTTGGTGGTCATTCATGGTTTCTTTCATCCATAGTAATACTTTCTCCGATTCTTCCTAGAATTCTGTCATAATCTTAGTTTTTGGATATTCCCTAGGGTTTTCTTGGTTCATATTCATTTCTTCAATCTTAGCAATCATTATAGGACAATCCCATACTTCATGGTCCATAGATTTACAACAAAGACAACTAGGTCTTCTCCCAGGGCATTCCTTAGCAAGATGTCCCTGTCTTCTGCAATTGTAATAGAGGATTGATTCTCTCTTTCATTTAAATGATCCCCAACCTTTCCTATACTGCATGACAGGATCATCATAGCTAACATGCAAACATTTCTTTCTAGGATCTTGCATACACTTATTAGTCCAAACATTCTTTCTATGCATAGGTATAACATATTTTTCACTATTCTTATCATATCTACTTAGATCAAATCTTATTTCATCTATTGATACCCTAGTTTTCAAGCTAGGATAGAATCTATCAAACATACCTAGATCCATACTTTTGAAACAAAAATTTCCACTTATCTTACTTCTATAGAGCATAAAGCTTTCAAATCTATAACTTTTCAATATTCTTACCTTTAGCAAAGCACAAAGCTTTCACATCTTATCTCTTTTAATAAAAAAGTCTCACTTTTACTCTTCTCAGAGCACAAAGCTTCTAGATCTTACCTCTTTTAATAAAAAAGTCTCACTTTTACTTTTCTCAGAGCACAAAGCTTCTAGATATTACCTATTTTCTTCAAATTAGACCTCTTTTCCTTAAGACAGAGCTTGTCAAACTAAGTAGAGTACTATGCACTAGAGCAACAGATCTACGCATAGAGATTTCACAATTTCAGGTCAAATATTTGCACAAAGCTTCTTCTTCCTCAGTTCTCAGCAATCACAGTTTCAGATCCTAACAATAGAACCATTTGTTGGCATAGGGGAAGACCCAGGGTTAAACTCTACAACAACACACCAACAAAACCCTAACTATCATCCCTTTTGGCAACACGTGCGAAGAAGATGAAGTATCACCTGAGGTAGAGGCAGGGATGGTTATAGGAATCAGGTGTCTGCAACCTTATATGGGACATGGATATGTGATTATAATACTTGATAGGGCACTTAGCACTGTTAGTTCATCATTACTTAACCAATATCTTATTCGCAGATAAAACAGAGCATCACAATATTCACCCATATCTAACATATCTAAGAACTTAGCATAAATAGATGGATCAGATATACCATATTCAATCACTAAGCACATTCACCTATGTTAGATATAGCATCCAGATTCATCATAAGCACAAAGCATAAACAAATCTATATATCTTTATCAAGCACTTAGCAAATAACATTAGAACATCGCATAAAGCTAAATAACACAGTGTTTACGTGGTTCACCCCCACCCTAGGGCTACGTCCACAAACTCTTATTCTTTATTAGTTTCTTCAATAGGTTACATGCACAGAGCCTCAAAACCATACTCCGCATAGGACAAAAGATTTTCACAGCTTGCTAGATCATTCTTCCTTGCATTACTGATCCAGATTATTTTTGGCACGAAATGAGAGCGGAGATATAACACATAAATATTTAGAGATATTGCAAGAGACACAACAATATAACAGAGATATAGTGGAAATAAAACAAGAGTCACATATATACAGTAATACACGATTTCTATTAACGAAATAAATGTATAGAGACTGTAAAATACAGAGTGAAAGACTCGCTAGAATGGTGGTAGCTTATCTCTGAGAAGAGATGTGACGGCTACTCACATCTGTGAGAAGATGATCATTACAATTATGCTCTAAGGTCCTTTTTAACATAAGTAAAATCCAAAACCCTAACCCCTAACCCCGAAAGATGAAAATCCAAAAGGTTTGCGAGCCCCGATGGGGTTAGTTGATACATCAACTTCCCAGGGGCGTAACTTTGGCATACGATCTTCGTTTGGGGCACACGAAAGCTCGTTGGAAATATCTATCCGACAAATACACCTTCTGGGTGAGAAACATTGATATACAATCCATGCTATTACCCTTTTTATCAAAAAACATCGTTTAGGGCCTCAAAATGGCCCCAGAAGTTAAAAACTGCTAAAAATAGTAAATTACCAAAATTGCCAGAAACCTGTTTTGAGCCAGTTGGAAAAGGTGGGTGGCCACTGATATCCACCTGGATCAATCCTCCCTCTTTAGGAAGAAATTGTATCCATTGAATTGAGTTCCAGGGGGAGAGGGGAAAGCGATTGCTGAATCTAAATCTTGGTGGGTTGCTTGCCTTGTTGGAACTGTCACGCTGCTTGGTTTGTTGAAGGTCATCACGAACTTGTGGTTGGAAGGGTTGGACATTTTTAACTAGTCTGGATACATGAGTTGACTGTGTGCAGAAGAAATCTTTGTGCTTTGCTGCAACCTTGTCGATCTACTTTTGGTGGATAGAAGGTGCTTGGGCCGAGGCTGTAGTGGTTGTCGTATTCTTTTGTTCCCCTTTTGAACAGATTGTGGAGAAGATGAATTTTGTAGTATGAGATACTACCTTGCGATATTGTTTAGGTGGGACAATAATCAGAACTACCTCTGGTATTCTGTAGAGATGTCCCCCGAAAGTAACAATGACACTATGGGGTCAAGATGCATAAATAGCGTGGCGCTTCCACATATATGGCTGGCCCAAGAGAACATCAAAGACATCCAGTGGGGAAACATCACATAATACCTCATCCTTGAAGGGTTGGATGCCGTATGGCAATCGACACTGTTGGATGACATAAAGATCTTGCCCTTGGTGAAGCCACCCGATGTTGTATGGTTTTGGGTGTGGTGTTGTTGACAATTCCAACTGTTTGACGACCTCTACGAACATGAGGTTCTTAGGGATTTCGCTATCAACAATAAAATGCAGTGAGGTCCCCTTCACCCACATCTGTGAATGAAAAAGGTGTTCCCTCTCTTCTGGATCTTTTGGTTCTTCTGGTTGAATTGATGCGGTCATGACAATAGTAGTGGGGTCTACGTTGATGATCTGTCTTTGACCAGTATTTTCAGAATCAGATTCTGAATTAGGGTTTGGCTCCTTGTCTTTGATATCAACCACCAATGACTATTTTGAGCGACATTCATCGGTGTTGTGCCAAGGGCTTTTGTGGAAATCACACCATTTTCTAGTGTCCTTCTTTGTCTTCCCATGACCCTTCTTTTCCTGTGGCTTGGATTGGTTTTCAGGAGACTGTTTGTTAGGGTTTTCTTTGTCATACTTTAGTTGTTGTGGATTTGCAGACCTGAACTCTTGTTTGTTCTAGTGCTTAAATTTATGCTCAATTTTAACAACATATCGATAGGAAACACCGAGTGATGAGATGTCCAGAAAATCCATTTTAGTTTGGATGTATCTGTGTAGATCCCCATGGTATTTCAGAACCAAATGTCCTTCAGAGTCTTTGATACTTAGCTTGGTGCACAAGGTATGGAAGGTATTGGTGTACTCCAGAACTGCTTGTCCCCTCTCTTGTCGCAGTGTGGTCCATCTCATGTACTGGTCCTCATAGTTGCCAACATGGTAATACTGTTCCTTTACCGCATCCACAAAAAATACCAAGTGGGCTCGGCCCCATATATTCCAGACTCCTCTATGGAACTTTTCTCCCAGTAAGTTTCCCACCAATGTTTGACATGAGGGAGAGATTTAAGGAGTGTGAAGGTGATCTTTTCTTTGTTGGAAAAATTGTGAACAAATAAATAACCTTCTATCAGAGTTAACCATTTTTCTAGGGCTTCTGCATCTATCTGTCCTTCAAATATAGGAATATCAAAATTAACTTGTACCTTGAAAGGAAAGGTGCTTCCAAATTAGTCGCTTGATGAAGATGCGCCTATTTCTATCGGCAGGGGTTGAAGGATGTGGGAAAACTTCTCCATCATTTCATCCCTCTGTCGCGTGAGAGCTTGCTCAAGCAACAAACTGATAGGATGGTCTGCTCTGTTTTTTTTCTTTTCTTCTTCCATTGAGAGTTTCTTGGGTGTGCGAGAGCGATTGTCTTCAAGAGAGACAAGTTTGAGACCCAAATTTCTATACTCGGACCTCGTCGGGGACATGCAATGAAAAACGATCAAGAGCAGCCTGCTCTGATACCACTGATCCAGATTATTTTTGACATGAAATGAGAGTAGAGATATAACACATAAATATTTAGAGATATTGCAAGAGAGACAACAATATAACAGAGATATAATGGAAATAAAACAAGAGTCACAAATATACAGTAATACAAGATTTCTGTTAACGAAATAAATGTACAGAGACTATAAAATACAGAGTGAAAGACTCACTAGAATGGGGGTATCTTATCTTTGAGAAGAGATGTGATGGCTAATCACATCCGTGAGAAGATGATCATTACAATGAGGCTCTAAGGGCCTTTTTAACATAAGTAAAATCCAAAACCCTAACCCCGAAAGATGAAAAACCAAAAGGTTTGCGGGGCCTGATGGGGATGGTTGATATGTCAACTTCCCAGGGGTATAACTTTGGCATATGATATCCATTTGGGGCGCACGATAGCTCATTGGAAAGCTCTATCCGAGAAATACACATTTTGGGTGAGCAACATCTATCACCCATGTTTCTCCCCATTTTCTCAAAAAACATCGTTTAGGGCCTCAAAATGGCCCCGGAAGTTAAAAACTACTAAAAATAGTAAATTGCCAAAATTGCTAGAAACTTGTTTTGAGCCAGTTGGAAAAGGTGGGTGCCACCAATATCCACCTGGATCAGTTACAACACAAATCCTTTCAAATTCTGTTACAACCTCTTGCACCTAGCTCTGCAAGTCTCTCACAGTATGCACAAAGCATTTATGAACCACACTTGCACTTAACACTTAGCTTATCTATGCATACAAGTATATTCAGTAGGATCCTATCCAATGAGGAGGAATTATGCTATTTTGGTCAATTTATTAGGTATGGATTAGAGTTGTGCATCTCATAATTCATCATCGAGGTTTATAGAAACTTCCCTAGTCTGAATACACAACAGATGATATGATCCAACATTGTGTTTTCATCTCTCAACAAAAAATTCAAAGTCAAATTATTGAAACAACAACAACCAATGGTATATTCATCCACCCAACATTGGTTTTTTGACAAAAAAGTTGAGGGCAGAATGATCATTGAAGAATGCGAAAGCAGAGCCCAACAAGTAGTGCAAGTATTTTTGTATGGCATATACCATGTCCAAGCCCTCGTGCTTAGTTGTAGTATACTTATTTTCAACATCGAACAACTTCTTACCAGTAAAATAGAAATTATGATCAATATTTCCCTTCCCTAATTGTGCTAGAAGGACACCCAACACAATGGGCAAAGCATCGACGTGAACACTGAAGAGATTTGACCAATCAGGGAAAATCAAAATGGGTGCAATAACTAACTTTTCTTTGAGAGTGTCAAAGGCTTGCTAGAATTTCATTGTCCATTCATATTTAATATCCTTGTGTAAAAACATTTCCAATGGAATTGTAATATGAGCATATTTCTAGATGAAACACCTTTAGTATCCTATATGTCCCAATGTTGTGTGCATTTCTTTACTTGAAGTGGGGGCCAACATATCTAAGATGGAGTGATCCAGGAGGATCTAAAGAATGCTCAAAAAGGTCTGAGAGAATTTGGAACACTCATAGAGGTCCTAGGGAACCTCTATGACACTCTGCTAGAATAGACGAAGGTCTTAATCAATTTTCCAAGAACCCATATTTAGAGGGATTCTGCTAAAATAAGTAAATAAGTTGCAACTAATTCGAGAGGTGGTTTTGGACGCCACCCTATATATTGGGAATGAATTCCAACGCAATGACACACATCCCTATGCATATAATTCGAGGTGCATGGATCACAAGACAAGGAACATATCCCGAGATTGCATAGAAGTACATGCAAGTGCAAGTCAAGTTTGGTGTAGCACCGTAAAGGATGATAAATGGTACCTTGATGGAATTTCAATTATTTTATATCAATTCTACATGATTTTTCGCAATGATCATGAATACGAGGTTTGTTTTATGATTTGAGGTCATTTGTAAAACTTTTTTATCAAATTTTCATTAATGTGCCTTTAATGCATTGTTTTGCATGCCAAAGAGCGTGAAATTTAGCTCATTTGGAAATTGGTTGACTTTATAGTCAAAAGTTTCATAATTTAGCAAGGATTTCAATGGTGTAGTTAATTTATTGTTTTGAGTAAGAACTTATGGTCATCCATTAAATTGGCATATGTTATTCATTTTACATGTGGTTTTGATACTTGAGATGGAGAAGGCAATTTTCATTGGATTGAATGGAACTTAAAGATGAAACAAACGTAAGTAATTTGAGTTCTTTTATTTTCTATTGTGTCGTATCACTATCATCAAGAAAGCTAATATTCAGTTTATGATTTTTTGGGTTCAAAGCACATCATCAAAATTATGCAAACCACCCCAATATGATTAGTAAATTATTCTGGATTAAGTTAGATATTGCATGTATACATGTGAAGCAATAAGTGGTGTCTAAGGATTTATACATCAGAGTGGTATTAGAGCTAGTTTTGGCATGTGTTGTAAGTTGTTGTTGTGATGATATCCAATATTTCAGTTGGTGAAGATATCGAAGTATCTTTTCAAGGAAGAAAGATGAGTAAGGTTCTTATGAAGCTGACACTCCAGAAGAACATTAATCAACAAATTCACAGAGAGAATTATGATCTAAGAATGCATTTGCAAGCTCGTAGGGAAGAGACGAAGAGGCTGCAAGATCGATTGTTATGTCATGAATATTTACACATGAGTATTTTTTATGAAATAGAGAGAAAGTTGTAGATCACACCATCAATCACTAAATTTGGACAAACAGAGAATGAGATAGTCTCTCTTGTGATATTTCCTTCTAAGAACATGATTGAGAAAGAAGACACTTCATATTCCCATCAATATGGAGAGTGGTTGAGGGTAGCTGAAGCAAAGAGAACCTCAAATGAAGAAGTACTAAACAAGCAATTGGACTTACATTCAAATCCATAGAAGAGTAACATGTGCAATTCATATCTAGAGAAACATGTGCATGCTACAAAAGAAGGAACACAGACTTTTCCCACTGGTGAATGGTCTAGTTATGCATGTGCTTCCTATGGAACTATAAACCATGATGTGGAAAAGTATCTGAGAAGATAGTCTATGCAAGTGAATCCCTCCAAGAAGAAGGAATATCATTTCTCAAGTCATCGGAAAAGGAGGAATGCTAAGAAGGGATCATGTAACAAGACATTATGTTCTTATTTTGGTAAGAATGGACACTAGATTGAGAAGTTTTGGACACTTTACCCACACTTATGTCTGAAGTAGAACTTGAAGGATGTGAAGACACTTGAAAGAAGACAAGAAACAACTCAATATGAACTCAATGATCTTACTAAAAGGTTTGGAAAATAATACTTCAAGATGATGGTTTCTCTTGGAAATGTGATTTATGAACACATCAAAGAATGGTTCGTGGATAGTGGATCATCTCGCCACATGACTGGGATGAGATTAGTATTTTTTACTTTCTCAAAATTCGACACGGATTGCTTTATCGTATATGGAACCAATACCAGACAAGCCATAAAGAGGTATGGATATACAAAATTCCATCTCGAGTCGAGAGGATTTATGGGAATTAAACATATGATGTATGTTCCATACTTAAAGGTAAACCCACTCTCAATTGCATCATTTGAAGATGATGTCTATGTAGTTATATTTTAGAATGGTTGAGTACTTGTGTATGCAAGGGAAGCTACTCCAGACATAACAATAGTTCTTGGTGTCAGCATAGATAGGTTATATAGGTTACTGGGAAGACCGATAGTTTGGTATGATGATTACTTGGATTCAATATTATATTCTCCATCAAATTCAATGTCATATTCAACATCAATGTCAGAGACATTGTCAGAGGCAAGAAGCTGTGAGAATCCTCTCGGTACACTGAGGATAATGAGTCCATAAGTAAACCATATTTATAATTTTGTAAATATAATATGCGTATGTGCAAATCTCCTCAATTCTATTAGAAGGATTGTAAGTCAAACGTTGTAAATTATAAGAATAAGAGGGACTTTGTAAATATATATATTGTCACCTTGTATGAGTGAGAGGAGTTTTGTAAAGATAGTTTCTATATTTACACCTTGTATGTTGTAAAGAGTGAGAGTTATCTCATTAGAGATTTCTATATATCCACCTTTACACTTTGTTATAGAGTGAGAGAAATCTCGTTAAAGAGATTTCTGGATATCCACCTATACATATTTTTTTATAGTGAGAGGAATGTCATTATGAAGATTTCAAATCCTCTAGACAATAATATGAACAATTGTATTGTCTTGTAATCAGATAAGGGGCTATATATGGATACAATTTCCTTAGAAAACATTCTTTATTATGAATAACTTAAAGAGAAGGAATAAAATGATGTACGTAGTTGGAACATGTAGTTCAGGAGTGGAAAGAGCATCAAAGTAATGCAAAATTTTCTAGAGCTGGTAAAGGAGAAGTAATCCTCTTATAAGAGGCACATAACTGTGCATGTTTTAAACATATTTAAATACTATTTCATGTTCGTATAGATGTATACCTTGAAAAAAAGTAGTGAAGGAATGTATAGATGATAGAAGTACAAGAATAATTGTTCTTCAAGGCATAAGAAACAATGTATAGAGTATTCATTCAGGGACTTCTACAAATACATCAATGGTACAAGAACATAGAGTTCAAACGGGTAAGGCATAGATCAACATTCAAATTGATTTCAAATTGGATGAGATGGACTATCCTCAGCGGAAGGAGATGGGAGTGGATGTTGAAATACATGGTATAGGTATAATAGAGACTCAGTGAACAAGACGTTGGTTGTCAAGGAATCTATGGGCCAGAACTAGATCTATATATCATATTAGCTACAGTGCCAGAAGCTAGAGTCAGAGCTATATTCTAGAGAAGAATACAAAAGTGCATTGATCTAGTACCTAATATTGAAGACCCAAGGTGAGTTCTTATTTCCAAAAGAATCAACCAGATGGAAGAATGAAGAAGCTTCATCACTAAGTTACTAGATATGAGCATTTCAGTAATATGGAAGAGTGAGTTAGAGTTATCATTACTAAGTTGTTGAGTATCTGTTGGCCCTTAACCAAGTTTTGAGGATTATTGGTCATGTTTGACCTAATTTTGGGACTTCTATAGGCTGTTGAAGGTGGAGCATAAGAGGAAGTGGAGATGGTAGGATCTCGGCCACTTTTAGGGCCCTTTTTGGGATTAGGGATTATGTGATGGGTATGGATATGTCGGCCCATGGGTTTAACCATGTTTAGACCTATTTTGTAAAGTATAAATAGATATCTAGGTGATGTAAGGAGCGACATCTATGAGATCGAGAGAGTTGCAAGTTGTGCTAAGTGCTAGAGTTTGATCTATGTGATCAAGAGCAGTAGATGTTTTGTGCATACTGTGTGAAAATTGCAGAGCTAAGTGCAAGTGGTTGTGATAGACTGTGGAAGGCTTTTTGGTGTAACCCAAGGAAGGGGGATTTAGCGAGGTGCATAGATATCCTATCCTTTGCGTAGTGGGACTTGAATGCATTGTTCCTATAAGAAGCTTGACCCAATATAATAAAGAAGAGAAGAGTTGGTGGACGGAGCCCAAGGGTGGGGGTGAACCACATACATGCTCTGATTCTTTTCTTTCTGTGATGTATTGATGTATTTATGTGTTTACTTGCTTAGTGCTTAAACATAGATGAATGATAAATAGATATGTTAATGCTATGTTATTAATAGTATGGATGAATACTAGATCTGGTCTATGTGGACTTGTTTCAGTACTTGAATGTATCAGATATGAATGAATACTGTGTTGTGATGTCATTAGGATTTAACTGTGCTATAACTAAGAACTGAATATTGATGAATGTTAAGTGTTGAGTTCTCTATTAAGTGGTTAGAATCACAAATATATGTCCTAGCTAAGGTTACAGACACTGGAGTCCTGCAAGCACCCCTACCTCTACCTCAAGTGAGACTTCATCTACTTCCTAGGTGTTTCTAAAAGGGCTGGTAGTTAGGGTTTTGTTGGTGCATTGTTGTAGCGTTGAACCCTGTAACTACCCCTATGCCAACAAATGGTTTCGTTGTCAGGACCTAAAACTGTGATTGCTGGGAACTGAGGAAGAAGAAGCTTTGTGTGAAGATTTTACCTAAAGTTGTGATAGCTCTGCGAATAGATCTGCCACTCTATTGCGTAGTATTCTACTTGATTTTTGAAGCTCTGTGCTAATGAAAGGAGTCTGATCTAAAGAAAAGAGGTAGATCTAAACGCTTTGTGCTCTGATAAAGGTAAGAATAGTGAAAAGTTTTAGATCTAAATGCTTTGTGCTCTAATAAAGGTAAGAATAGTGATTTTTTTTAGATCTGGAAGCTTTGTGCTTTGTTGAAGACAAGATTAGTGGAAATTTTTGTTTCTAAAGTATGAATCTAGGTATGTTTGATAAGATTTTTCCTAGCTTTAAAACTAGGGCACTGATAGAAGAAAGAAGATTTGGTATGAATAAATCTGATAAGAATAATGAAATATATGTTATACCTATGCTTAGAAATAATTTTTGGACTAACGAATGGATGTGGGACCCTAGAAATAATTTGTTGCAAGTTAGATACGATGATCCTATCATGTAGTACATGAGAGGTTGGGGATCATTTAAAATAAAGAGAGGATTAACCATTTGTTACAATTGCAGAAGACTGGCACATCTAGCTAAGGAATGCCCTGGTAGAAGACCTAGTTGCCTCTATTGTAAAGCTATGGACCATGAAGTATTGGATTTCCCTAGAATGATTGCTAAGGTTGAAAGAATGAATATGGACCAAGAAAAACCTAAGGCAGATCAAGAAACTGAGATCATGACACAATTGCAGAGAGAATCATAAAAAGTATTGCTACAGATGTAGGGAATCCTGAATGACCACCGAGATGTCAGTTTATCAGAGGTATTTAAAGAAAAGGAGTGCATTGAAACAATAATAGGTGACTTCTACATTGACTATGTTCTGGATGAGGAAACACAGGTGAATATCATGACAGAAAGAACTTGGAAATTTTTAGGGGAGACTGCTATGACTCCATTGGAAGGAATAAGATTATTCAAAGGAAAACTAATAACTATATGTGGAAGACTTACTAGGATATCTATGAGTGTTCATGGAACTTCGACAGAGGAAGAATTTGAAGTTGTTAAACTTATTGAGAATATCACTCCATTTTCTATGCTACTAGGAAAACCTTGGATTGAAAAAGATCAGGATAGAAGGAAAGAAGAAGAAGTCTTAAAACATAAGAAGCAAGAGTAGAAAGATTTCATGACTAGGAGGATAAAACACTTGATTGAAGAACAAGAGAACCAAGAAAAACTATTTATAACCAGAGACTTGGATGTTGAAGTAAGAAAAACCCTAGAAGAACAACAGAAGACTGAAGTACCTATTCTATATATAGATGAAGTATTACCCCTGATTTCTAGGAAAGAATCTCAATAGCGCAAAGTTACTCTTCCAAAAGAAGATAAGAATTAGAATGAAAAAAGGAATTATGAGATGAAACTCACTGGAAAGATGGATAGAAAACTAAGTAAAAAGAGAGCTAATATCAAAAAGTTACAGAAGGTTCCCGAGGGAACTTCGAAAAAGGAAAATTTGAAAAATTGGAGCTTCGTTGGAATATCATAACAACGTCACATGGCACTTCGCCATGGAAAAGAAATATATCCATTGCAAACAACATAACTATTAGACCGATGGCTTGAATTAATAGAAAGGAATTTATGGTCAAAAATTTCACTACCAGACCATTGGGACCATGCAATAATTGATAGAAGTGAGTTAATGAAGGCTTCTCACCCATTGCAAGAGATTTGTTGCTGAGTTATCTATTTATCCCATCATGCCACGCAATGAGAACACTTTTTCTAAACGTGACTATTAGAGTTCGCAACATAGTTGATTTGACACAGGTATCACTGTGTTAGTGCCATCTACCCCATTGCATTGAGTATTTATTCTTCAAACACGAGATATTCAACCATGAGCGTATGTCCGAAGAACTTAGCGTAGTCAAAGAGTCTGTGAAATAAGTACTCATCAACCTCATGACTGAGAGAGTCATGTATGAAAGAGTGATGTATGTAGCTGTACAAGCATCCTTGACGAGAGGAGTGCAAGCCTCTCCATCGACTGCTCACGGAGCTAGACCATCCCGAGCATCAGAGGAAAAGAGAACCAAACACAGATATGACTTAGAAAATGTGAAGGCAATCTTGACCATATTGCCTGACTACATCCCGACTCTGGCCAGCATGGTGAGTCGAGATAGTGTGCCCAGATATTTCGAGTACACCATGGTTACTGCGTACCTCCCGAAGGGGATACATGCAGTTCGATCATAATAGAAAAAGATCACAACATCGAAGTTTAGTGACTTTAACCTCAGAGATCACAAGAACTACAATATGCTCACCCTGTATAAATACCTGACCAGGACGAAGGGGAAGAACTCAAAGATAATCCCTTAGCCGTGGAAAATGAACCTCGCACAGTCCACTTTGTTAAATGTAATGAAAATACCACACTTCAGAAGGTCCCAGGAAGTCAATTCTCATGTCAAGCTATTTATTTCATGTTACCATGGCGACTACTTATGGATAGA
>JZKD02S0560278.1:0-16345 GCA_000966675.3 Picea glauca
AAATGACGCTCGAGGTTTTATGTAAAAACCATAAAAAACAAACAAAAACATGCGATAACAAAGAAAAACATGTCCATAACCCTGTATTGAATCATCAAAGTCATCATGCCTGCAAGAATTACACTCATCATGACATTAGGGATTAGGGTTTAGTTGATAAATAATCATAAAAACCTAAAATGATATAGTAAAAGTAAATAAAATGAGTAAATATTCTTTTTTACGATACCATTTTACATTTCCACTATTGAGCTCAAAAAACCCCTCTTTTACCCTCCGAGTTTGGCGTCAATTTTTGGGAACTACGAGAGACCATTCAGTGAGCCGTCTACGACATTAAGGTAAGCTCTTCGTCCTTGACATTTTCATGGTTTAAATTTGTCATTTCATTGGTTAAATTTGCATTTTTAAGTTGATTTTTCAAACCCTTTGTACGCGCTGCCATTCTCATAGGCAGGCTATACGGGGCCTGCGAGAATGATGCATTCTCGCAGGTGAGTCTTAAGCCACCTGTGAGGTTCTCGCACTGTGCACATAGGGCACCTGCGAGAACCGCAAAGCCCAATTTTTTTTAAAATTTTAGGCCAATGGAAGATATCCATATCATGAAAAAAGTTATTAATCTTCTTATTGTGTTCCTTGTGCAGATAATTGGCCAGCAACATGGTGCTTGAGTGGCGTGAAAGGGAACATGAAGAGAATAATGAAATGGCCAAAAATCATCCACCTACCATAGCTGTGTTGAGAGATTGTGGGCTCTTGAAATACTTTCGCATCCCGGGCATGAGGCCCCAAGTCAGACTACTAGAGTACCTGGTCCGTATGTGGGACCTAGATCAACAAGTGTTTCATGTGGGGGTCCACACATTGTCCTTAGATATTGAGGAAATATACTTTTTGACCGGATTGTCCCAACATGGGTACTATGTGAGCCTAACCGATAGTAGAGGAGGTGGGATAAAGATGAGTGAGTACTGCAATCTACATTGCGTACCCGAGGCTGAGAGAAAGAAAGGAAAAGTGGCTATCTGGGGGGTACGAGACTTGACCCTCCGTATTATCCTTTTCACTATATCTCGGATGGCTGAGAGTTATGCTCCTCATATTGCATTACAGAGATACTTCCTGTATGCTATTGAGTGTACTGAGCCTCGAGTGTTCAACTGGGCAGATGCTGTGCTGCACAGTATAAAAAAGAAATTGACCAAATGTAGGCGCGACGACCTGAAGAAATTCAGGTATGGATCTTTGTTGGTATCCTTCTTCCTAGAGAGGGTCCCATTACTGAGGCTACAAGTGGAGTGGAATTTATCGGCTCCTAGGGATCCGTGGATGCTGAGATGGTGTCGGCTCATGGCCTGACACGTAGCAGGATCGATCATCAGATATGATGATACATTCTTTGATTGGCTTCAACCACAGATGTTGATGGTTGATGACTACGCTTATGCTGGGCTGGATTTCCGAGGAGATTCAGATTTGGTATTACCAGAAGATGCTTAGTGGGGTGACCTTGGTAAGAAGTACACACATTTTCTCTTTTCCAATGTTTTTGTGAATTTTTATCATATTCAAATGTTTTTTGTTTTATATGTTCATCCAAAGACTAATACAAAATATTTTGTTGATAACACAGATGTTGGACCGTATAGACCTCCTGGCACTTCTCCTATCCAAAGACGAGGAGAGGTAGCAGTAGCACCACATTATGATGAGGATTATCAGGTGGTGGAACAAAATCTAGAGGGCCTGACTGCAGACATTCCAGACATGACTCTGGAAGAGGTTCCACGACGCGATCAACGTCATACTGTAGGGGTATCAACATCTATGAGTCTACTGCTTCGTAGGTTTTCTAGGGCAGTCGTGTGTTATCGTGATCGTCATCCGTGACGTCACTTTGTAGAAGCTATAAGATTCAATTTTTGACATTTTGGTCTTCGGAAAAACTTTTGTAAAAAACTCTTTTGATCGTTATATATATAGGCGGCTTCTACCGGTTTACTTTATATTGTGTGAATTTTGTGGTGTTTGACTTATAGATGATTCAAATGTCTGTCCAATACATAATTAGCCAATGCATCTGTTAATGTATTTAGACATCTAGGAATATGTTGATATTCAATGTAATCAAAATGACGTTCCAAGAGGCGAATTCACAAATACACCCGTAACAAAGTAGGACTTCGAATAGAGTAGACATTACTTAACTATAGTACTATCAACTGCGAATCAAGTCGTACAACCAAATGACGAATTCTAAGCGAGATAGCATCAACCGATAACTCAATGACGACGCTATACTATGCAATGTTGTTAGTTGCACGACCGAGGCACACACCTCGTAAAGATACAAGTTCATTTGTTGGGGTATAGATTGCCCACGTAGCAGAAGCAAGGTTCCGAGTACTATGGCTAGCACCATCAGCGAAGACAATATAGGGTAGTGAAGACTCCGACATCTGGAAATCAAACACAACGTCACATAAGGGCAGAGACCAGATAACGATAAAAGAAAACTATAGTAGCACACACAAAGTATGATACATTAAAATACAAGTACTTGTGCACAAATAATTTATGCATAGTACTTCTTCAAGTACAACCCATTCCTGGGTTCACTCAAAGGGATACCATCGTAATCAACCAACTCATATGCTCTCTTTTCCAAAACTCAACGAACAATATAAGGACCTCGCCACATGGGTTCAAATTTCCTAGCTCCTAACACATCTCGATCCTATTCATAAAGAAGAACAAGATCACCTTTGAGAAAAACGTGAGGCTTGACATGCTTGTCATATTGGGACTTGACACGTTTCTTCTGGGCTTTTATTACCAGGGTGGCATCACGTCGAGTTTCGTCTAATCACAAAAGATACAATAGACGTTCTTCTTCAGCAGAAGTATTGGGTAGGAGTTCAACAACTAGCTTCAGAGAGGGTATCTCACATTCTATAGGAAGAATGGATTCCACACCATAGACTAACTGAAAGGGCGTAAACCCAGTAGTGGATTTAACAGATGTCTGATACGCCGACAATGCCGAAAACACCATTGTGTGCCAACTTGTTTTATGAATTCCTATCATTCGTCGAAGCATAGTTATGAGAACTTTGTTGATCGCTTCGACCTGGCCATTAGTTTGTGGATAATAGGGCATTGAGTTATCATGACGAAGACCCAAATTCTCTGTAAGTTCAGACATCATAAAATTCCTAAAGCGGCTACTGTGATCAGTGACGATAGCTTGGGGAACACCAAAATGAGCTATGACGTGATTGAAAAGAAATAAGGTTGCGGTCTTTCCAGTACTGTCGAATGTCGGCATCGCCTCAACCCATTTCGTAAAGTAATAAATGGATACAATGATGTAACCATGCCCCCCGACCAAGTGAGGGTGACATGTCATAAAATCGATGCCCCATTTCGCAAAAGGACCAACTGAAACCACAGGATGAAGAGGAGCAGGATGCGACCGAATTTTCTTATTGTAGGTCTGGCAGGCATGGCATTTCTAAACAACAGTAATGCAGTCGTTAAACAAAGAAGGCCAAAAATACCCTACACGTAAGATCTTCTGGGCAGTAGCATACCCATACATATGACCACCACATGCTCTAGAATGGTAGTCATTCAAATCTTTCTCGGCTTCGTCAAACGTGAGACAATGTCGAAAAACAGAGTCAATTCCATGACGGTAAAGAGTATCCCCGAGGATAATGTATTGACGAGCTTGATAGCGTATGCAACGTCATTCAGTACTAGACAAAGAAGGCCGGAAAGTCTGGGTTTGGAGATATATAATGAGATCCCCATACCAAAGATCATCAATGCTAATAAGGAAAAGAGATTCATCGAGTAATGAATCTACTGCTACATTTTCCGTTGCAGAGTGAGGAAAATCGCATATCAACTCAGCGAAAACTAAGGATTTCTTGGACTTGGCACGATCAAATTCCAAGTCAAACTCCTGGAGTATGAAAATCCATTTGGAGTATTTCCCCCCTAGCAATTGACGTGTCAAAATATGTTCTATAGGGTTGCAATGAGAAATCACCGTAGTTTTTCATGAGAGGATATAATGCCGGAAGCATTGGACGGCTTGAACGACAACCGAGGCTAGTTTTTCAACATGTTTATACTTGATTTCAGTTGGTGTGAGACTTTGACTCAAGTAGTAAGCAACATGTTCATCGTGCGCATCATCTTCTTGAACAAGAACCATGCCAATAGTGTACTCCGAGGCAGCAAGATAAAAGAAATAATCATGACTATAATCAGGAAGAAAGAGAAGTGGATCTCGTGTGAGGGACAACTTCAAAGATTCAAAAGAATTGTTGGCAATGGTATCCCAGACGAACTCAGAATCTTTCTTTAATAGCCGCGTAAAACCACGAGTGATCTCGACGTAATTAGGGATAAAACGACGAAGAAATTTTTCTTTCCTATGCAAACTTTGCAACTGGCGCAGTGTTGAAGGAGGAGGGAGATTAAGGATCGCCTCAACCTTAATAGGATCCACTCGGATCCCTTGACGTGAAACGATAAAACCTAGAAGACGACCAGATTCTACGCAAAAAACACACTTATGAGGATTTAAACGTATACGATAGAATCGACAACGAACGAAAATAGCTCGGAGGTGGGTTGGGTGATCAAATTTGTGCATAGAATTAGATGGTAAATCATCCAAATAGGGTTGAACAATATTCTTTATATCATGAAAAGCATAAGACATAGCGCGTTGAAAAGTGGTGCCCGCATTCTTAAGTCTGAAATTGAGTTTCCTATAGGGAAAAGTACCCTAAGGAAAAATAAAGCTAGCCTTATGTTGGTCCTCAGGAGAAATGTTAATTTGATTATAGCCGGAGAAACCATCCATGAGGGAGAATATTTCACTTCCGGCGCAGTCATCGACAATATGATCGACGAAGGGGGTAGGAAAGTTGTCCTTGGGACAAACTTTGTGAATATCCCTATAATAAACACATACATGAATACTATCGCCTTTATTGTCAATCAGGATAGGATTGGAAACCCATTCTGTAAGAGCCACCGAATAAATAAAGACGACTTTTAAAAGTTTTTCAACTTCAAGCTTGATAGCAGCCGCTTTACGTGGGTGAACTAGACGAAGGCGTTGCCAGATGGGTTTAGCGTCGGGGTATGTCTTAATCTCATGTACAACAATAACAGGGTCAATACCTGGCATCTCTTCGTAACTCCAGGTGAATATGTCACGAAATTCTTTGAAAAGAGAAGTATAGGTGACGATTTCGTCGGACGAACACAAAGCTCCAATATGGACATTTTCAACAATCCCAGGTTTTATGGATATGTCAATGGGAATCGTGGGTGTGATATTACTTAAGTTCCCTTCAGCAAACACATCGTGTGTAGTCGCGGGAACCATCAAGATGACAACAAAGGTCGACGAAGTTGAAATCCGTTGATAATTCTCAAGAGTGTGTTGTTCCAGAAAGAGTATGGAGCGATGATGCCCATCGTCCCAAGGGGTGTCCTCCATAATGGACATGATCATATCGTCAGTGGGAAAAATAACACGAAAAGGATATGGAGACAACTCATCAAGAGAAGGGGTAGAAGGTGTTGCCAATTGAATAGCTTGATAAGCAGACTCAACCAGATTTAACAGCATTGCGTCGATGAAACGAAGATGATCTCCAAGGTCAGGGACTATCCAAGGGTCGGAAGATGCAGGAATTTCGTGAGGCATGATGGAAATCATGTTGATAGAAGTAACTGACGGGCGTAGAACATCAGGCAGTGGAATGGGGAAAGTACCCATTAATGAGGAGTCCTTTAAAAGGCCTACACCGACATTCTCATAACTCGGTGGGGTTTTAGCAAGAAATGGCACGTTTCCAGTACGAGAATCAGAATTGAAGAAGGCAAGTTGGTCAACGGTAACAACCTTTCCTTGATGAGGGAACGTACTACATGGAAAAGTGTTGACACAACGACATGCATGGAATTGATCCAGCTGTGGCCAAGTAGAAGATTATAATCAAGGGGAGCGTCGAAGACTTCCACTTCAACTTGGACTGTTTTACCTTCTAACGTGATAGGCAACGAAGGGAGAACATCGTAAGGCTTAAAACCAGATCCATTGAAGGCTTTAAGAGTATTTTGTGATTCATTCAAAGGAGGAGAGTCAATGGCTTTCCAACAAGCAAGAGACATAACACACGTCGAGGCACCCTCATCGATAATAGTTCTGCAAATGTTCTTGTCAGAGACAACAACTTGGATTTGAAATGTGAGTTGAGGGGGTAACCTGGGAATGTGATCTTCCAAGTCAAAGACTATTAAATTCGTATCTATTGGGTCAATTCCACCTATAGCTTTCAAGAATGCCTTCCATTGTGCAGGACAAGACTGAAGGACTTCAAGGGCTGACATCGCTGAAGGTGCCTGGGCTAGATCTTCAACAATGATGTAGTTCTGGGCCACACGATCATGAGGATTGAAAGCCGATTTCCAAATGACACCCTTAGGGGGGATTCGCAGAATTGTGTCGAGGCTCGGTCATTTGAGATGAAGAGGACCGTTAGTAGGTGGAGTCATTGGAGAGGGTTGTACCAAAGCAGGAGGTAAATCGTCAACCTTCTCCTTAGATGGAGAATAATCTTTGGCTCAAGTCGTGAGTGCAACGTTGTTTTTCTTAGAATCACCAGTACACATCAAAACATATGATGTCGTAGAAGAGGAGGGTTGGTCGTGAATGACCAACTGAGCCTGTTACTGAGACGAGAAGAGTTGGGACAAGATAGCTGGAGTAGATGGTTTCGGGGCTCCCTGAAGGAACTTAGTGACTTCAACACGTCATGGACAATCCTACATGTAGTGATCATCACCACAGATAAGGCAAGGATATCGGGGTTTGCGCTTATCTCGGTCCTCAACAGGAGTAGTTTTAGGTTGCTCGGTTTGATTATTATTTTTACCCTCCTTATTCTTATCTCTCCCCTTTTTAGATTTGTTTTTTCCGGCTGGGGTAGATTGAACAACGTTTACCTCAGAAGTTTTGCCGATGGGAGTGGCAGGAGACGGAGCATTTTGAACATTAGAAGAAGAAGATTTAGGGTTTGTTCTTGAAACAAAATGTGATTGAGCTTGGGCAGTGCCAATCACACCATCAGCTGCATGCGAGGCAACTGGAGTCGTTGAAGTGCTGGAAGCATTAGGATGAGGTAACTTAGGTAGAAAATCATAAAGTGTTCCCGTTTGTGAATAAACGAGATCAAGATACTGAGCACGACTTATAGCCTTCTTTTCTGTGACAACGCCACCCATGGAAATGTCCTTACCGATTTCATTCACAAATGATTTTGTAAACCATTCTTCTAGTAACTGATTAGGGAGTTCAAGTTTAATGAGACGTCGTCCCCTTCGCCACTCATGGATGTGATCAGATATATGAGTGCCTTTAGTTTGTTTGAAGGAAGTCAAAATCTCAGTCCCGGTATCGTAACGGATCGGTAACTGGTAATGCGTAAGGAAAGCCATAGCTAGGGTATTGAAGTCAGAGAAGAAACCTTGAGGCAATTCAATATACCACTTTGCAGCAAAACCGGTAAGGGTTCATTGAAAAATACGTAAACGAATAGAGTCATCCATCAATGAGTTGGATGAAAACCATAGGTGAAAAGTCATAACGTGATTTTTTGGGTCCTCTCCCACTTTACCATCAGATTTAGGAATGTCTGAAGGAAGCTTGGCTGGCATAGTAGGCCATTGGGGAGAGTGACGAATAGGATCATTTAAAATCCTAGACAAATTTGGAAAATCCAAGGTAGCGAGAAAAGGTAATTGTCGATTCACCTGTGGGTATTGGTGGCTTTGGGGAGGAAGTCCTGTAGGAAAACCAGTAGGACCGTAAGAAGTCTGCACATTATGAGAAGACCCAAGCAGATTCGGTGGTGGTTGTAGAGGATAGTAACTCGAGGAATTGTAACCTTGAGTGGGGACATGAGTTTGAGCATTCGTACCCCAAATAGGATTGGGTATACCTGGGCATGGTTGTCCTATAGTAGGGACAGGCAACTGCTTCCCCCCAGTTGTTTGAGGAAGATTTTGTATCATCTGATTCCAATACTGGGCCAAAGCAGGAGGTATATTTTGTCCAAAAGGTGGGGTTGGTCCCCCAATCGTAGGTGGATTTCCAACTGGAAGTTGTGTTCCAATCGAAGGTTGAGTAGTAATTGGAATGTGTCCGGTAAGAGGAAGTTGAATTGTACCACCTTGTCCACCAACGAGAGTCTGCAAGTTTGTTGTAATGGACGGTATAGAGCCACCAGGATTAAAATTTCCAGAAGGAAATTGAGGGAGTGTCGGGATAAAACCGGGAATAGGATGCCCAGGAAAAGAAGGACCACCAGGAGTACCAGATGGGGTTTGCGGAGGTGTTGGAACAGAAGCATTCAACAAAGCATTCAACGCATGATATCTGAGTGGTAATGTCGGAGTGACATCGAGCGTTCGCTGTGTGTTTATAGGAGCAAGACCAGCTGCAGTGAACCCGGTTGGGACACTCGTAGTATTTGCGAGATGGGCCATCTTGGCAGGGAGAGTAAAGTGATAAGTGGTAGTCAACGGTACAGTCTCTGTCTCAGAAAACATCGGAGGGTTGATTTCAGAGACTACAGGCGAATCAGGACCGAAAAGGGTCCTCCAGAAATCACCTGCAGACCAAAAAGGATCTTGGCCTTCGACACTGGGAAAAGGCCCAACAGGTGATCCAGAAGATACAACAACTAATTCTCCAGAAGAATTCAAACATATAAAAGGGCGCTGAGAATCAATGGGAAGTCAAAAATCCTCTCGAGTATTTGTAATTCGAAAACGTTCTAGAGAATCAGTCCATTCCACTTGTGGTGTGGTGACGATTGTGGCTTCACTGTGCCCAGGAGAGCCCTTAGGTGTAGCTGTAGGCAAGGGTTGAGAATAATCCAGATGATATGGAGATAAACCTTGCATTCTACGTGAACGACATGGAGGAGCTATTGTAAACGAGTGACAAACTCCGCGAAGAAAATTCTATGGGAAACTTCGAGAAACAAACAACACGCGCTAGTAAACAAAAGCTAGGAAGCAATCACCAAGCAAACAAGACCTTCTAATTTCGAAGCCACTAGTTGGTGATAAAATCCAACGTTGCAACAATGAGACGAGAAGGGGTAGGGCTAAGGTGGAAAATTTACGCTGACGACCTGCTTAACGCACTTACACCCTGGTGCAAGCTCCCACACATAATCGTGGGTATACCCTCTAAGGAGACCGAGTGAGTTTGATCAACGTCAATTCCAGGTACCGTGAATACTTTCCCCTCTACAGTCACCTTGGGTAATAACCTAGAAAGATAGGCCACTAAGGTCACCACCAACAACAATAAAGCCTGGGGGAACAGTCGACAGTCCGATCCACACGCAAGGGCAGGGTATCTAGCCCGCAATCAACTCAAAAGGCTTCTACTCATCATTGTGGGTATACCTCCGAGTGATCCCCGTAATACATGCAATCTCTACACTGATATCAACAAAGCAGGGTGAGTAACTCTGCCAATATCAATGCGACCTAGTGTTTAACCCTTGTGTGAGAAGGGCTTCCCAGGAGAAGATGTTGCAAATGGAATTTATAACTCCCTAACACAATATGCTATTGTGTGTTTTGTGCTTTTGGAGAGTGTATCTCTCTTCCTACTCCAAAGCGCCAGCCTAGCTAAATGTTCGTGTAATAGAGCCCTAGAAAAGAGTTACTAGATAAATTTTATAATTACACAATGTTATTAAGAGCTGTTGTTTACTCAAAGGAAACAGAGGTGAAACTTATGTTGTATAACTCTGACCCAAAAATGCAAGGATGATAATGAAATATATCACTTTTCGTTCAATGAATCCTATGTATGGGAGAGAGAGAAAGTTTTCAAGATCAACCCTATACTACAATGCAAAATTTCCTTTAAAATGCAAATACAAACAATCACTTATTAAATGAAAATGCTCTATGTGTCTTTTTCAAATACTTCAACAATCTCAATAATTTGATTTTCAAAGTTTTCTAAAACGAAAATAATTTTTTGAAAGAAAAACTTTTTGTTCACTTTTCAAAAAGGACCCTCACTATGACAGTGAGAGTACAGAAAATCAATAACCAAAATGAACAAGCAATGATAATCACCCAATCAACTCTTTCAATGAAAGCAAAAATAAAGAGCAAACCAAAGTAGTCTTTTCAATTGCAAATGAAAAATGATCTTTCAAACCAATAAGCAAATGAGAAAAAACCAAGTACTCAACTTTCAACCAATCACTGGTAATCAACTAATCAAACGCACTAAGATTCTGAAGTCAGAGAGAATGGTTTTGCCAAGAAAAGTCAAGAAACGAAAGTCAAGACACACAATGACAAGAAAATCCTTGGAACCCTAAGACTGTTCATGCACACAAACAAAGACAAGAAAGATATCAATCAATGGTCCAAGAAACTCATAAGAGGCAATCAAACTGATCTGGGCAGTTAGAAATATCAAAAATCAAATTCAAAATTTTGAAAAAATGAGTTCGCAGGTAGGCAATGTTACACCGTGCAAGAATCAATGATTCTCGCAGGTGACTCTTGAGCAGGGTGCGAGAAACTCGCACTGAAACCTAAAGGCAGGGTGTGAACCCTACCAATTCTCGCAGGTTGCAATGAAGTGCAGTGCGAGAATTCCTGAACATAGTCAAAATTTTGAAAATTGAAGCAAAATTGACAAAGGCTTCTGGACCCAGAGGGTCTATCAAGATATCTTGAAGACTCAGAGATTGATAAGACAAGAGAAAAATGAAACCAGAGCAAATGGCCACAGAAAAATATCAAAAGCCACAAAGAAAACAGGATTGCTCCCCAGTGGAGTCGCCAATTTTGTTATTGGATAAATCCGTAGGTGCGGACACTAACCGATCTCTCTAGATCCACCTGGATCTAGAACAAAGAAAGACAGAACATGACTCTTTCCCTAGATTTTGACCATTGAATTAAATAGGAGGCAAGAACTAAGAACATACCTTATAATCGCTTCCTATGGTCTTTGTTGCTCCCACTTCGCTCCAGTGCTCTTGTGCAGTCAAGACCAACGAAGCACAAACCAACCAAAGTGAAGAAAGCTCAATCTATTCAACAGTCAATCTATGTATATGATCAAGGAATTATACAATAAAGTGGAAATAGATTTATGGGAAAGGGAGATATTACTGTATCATATTGATGGAAAGTAAAGATTACAACCTGAGCCTTGATGTCACAAACTTCCTTTCGATGGCCCTTGGATCTGACACACACACTTTCTCACTTGCATGAAGAAGATCAAAACCTTTATGATATCCTTGCTGGATTTTCCTAGCCTGTTGTTCAAGCTTCAATCCTTCACACAATGCTTTCACTAATTCTCTAATAAATCTTGCTTAACCTTATTTTCTTAACCTTTTCCATGAGAATTCCCTCAATATATAGGAGAGAATGAATTAGTTACTTGGATAAGAATGATCCCAAAATATCAGAGAATCCAGTACTGGGATAACCATTTGAATGCCATCTCATCCTTCTAGAAGATTCCCTTCTAGAAGCATCGAGAATTCATCTTTTTCCTTGCTTTAGAAAAAGTTCGCACCCTAGCAGTTCATTACAGTGCGAACTTCTCTCACCCTGGCTTAAGGCAGCCTGCGAGAATCATGCATTCTCGTAGGCAAATATACTAGCAGCCTACGAACTTCTCTTAAAAATGATATTTTTGGAAAGAGAAGAAAGCAACTTTTCTCAGGAGAAATTTCCTATGAAGAGCCTGAGTACACCATCATCAATACATCATCATGATGACCAAAATCATGGGTAAAAGAGATCCACGTCAACAAGGACACATGGCACAATCAGATGATGACAAGTGTCAAGATGAAATTGGCATTTCAGGTACATGTAAGTCACGAATCTAAGTGACACGTGGCAGCCACTCGGCCAGTGCCAAGTCAGTGGTGACATCAACAAGATATGTCACTTTGGGAGTATGTACTTCGGGGGAAACTAGTTTCTAACACTAGTGTCTGCCCGAAGTGTTGAAGGCCAAAGCTAACGCTAATCCTTTATATAATTCAAGAGCGTTCTTGACCGTTGATCAAGTACAATGGAAATCTAGAGTAAGTGTAAATCATGAAGTAACGCTAACTGTTGATCTACTTCGGGAGAATTCTCAACCGATGATCAAGCATAGTGGAAGGATAGTGTAAGTGGAGGTGTTAATCGAAAACAAGAGGTCACCATCACTTTATGATGACTTATTCGATAGGTAATCACTTCAGAGGAATTGCTACTCCAGAGTTCAGGAGCCACGAATAGCCGAACTTCCAAAGTGAATGAGAATTGTTCATCGTGCAAATAAAATATCGACCGTCCGATCTTCTTTGATGAAATATGCTTCAGGAGATTTAAAATATTAGAGAGGCTGGAAGTCACGAAGGACAAAGTTCCGAAGTAAATGAGAATCGTCCGTCTCATTGTGACATTAAAACGTGATCATTGATTTTGAAAAGTGATCAAGCACTCGCTTGGCCTAGTGCCTGGTCACCACCCACGGTCATATGGAATAAATAAATAAGGGTAAAATAAGAGGAAACTCTTAAATTAATAAGCCCGTGGTTTTGCGCCTATGCTCATATGAAAATGGTTTGAAGGAAGCACCTCATACATATTTCATCTCTGTAATTCGACAGAGAATTAACACCATAATAATATAGAGAAGAGGTGAAAGATCGAATATAATATGTTGACGAATTGAGGACATATCAGAAGCATGATAACAATATAATGAGTTGATCCATGTCTGTGATCAACTCACGAAGACAAAAGAATTGACACACAGTCATGATTAAGAGAGTTAAATCATAAGTATTATGAATAAAGGATAAAAGGAAAAATGATATTATTTAAAGTTTAATATTATCATTTAAATGAAAAGGTACAATGGTTCAATATCAAAAGATGAAATGATTCAAATTCACATCAGTCAGAAGACTATATAAACAAGAAAGAATGGTTAGAAAAAATGTAATTGAATTTGTTGAAGTATATATATTTATATATAATGGATTGAATGAAGGTTCATTCTATAAGGTTGGTCCCCATTTACAAGCTGAGTCTTGTATGAGGATTGGATTCCTCACATCTCAATTGGATCTGAGATCAACTAGCTGGAACTTGTTATGAGGGTTGGATTCCTCATTTCTCAGTTGGTCTGAGAACTACAAGTTGGGTCTTGTAATAGAGAGTTGGGTTTCTCATAGTTGCTTGAATTTGAAGATATTCAAAGATTGATCTTATGTATTCATTCAAGTTAAATAAATAAATAAAATATTTATTCTTTTATATATTGGTTGAGAAAATGAAATAAATATATGTTGTTCAGTTAAATTATGAAAAGTGGAAAATTGTCCAAATTTTTGTGACACTGATTCACCCCCCCTCTCAGTGTTAAGTGTCCATTTTAACAATTGGTGTCAGAGAAAGTGCCTTCAACACAGTTTAAACACTGGAAGGTAGATTTAGAATAAATGGGTGGACAAATTGTCATCTCCACAAATGAAGCTCCCTTATTTGATGGAACAGATTATTCATCATGGAGGAAAAAAATGAAAATATATCTGAAGTCAAGAGGATTTGGAGTTTGGGATTCGGTAGTAAGTAATCCCTGGAACTTAAATACTTCAAAGAGAAAAAAAAAAATGCAAAGGAAGTAAGGAGAAACAATTCAATAGCCTTAAAAGAAATCCAGGATGGAATGTCAGACCAAGTCAAAGAAAATATGAGGCACTACAAATCTGCTAAATAATTATTGCTCCAACTTGAAAATTGTTATCAGAATGAAACACCAAAAGAAGAGAAATCCTATCAAAGTGAGGAACAAGACACAGATAAAGAGGATTCCTGTTAGAATAAATAACAAAACTTAGAAGAAGAGAATTCTTATCAAGATAAGGAACAAGATAAAGAAAATGAAAATTGCAATAAGATTGAAGAACATAATATAGAGAAAGAGATTTCTAATCAGAATGAAATGTAGTAATTGATGCAAACCTCAGTCAACAATGAGAAAGGAAACCTCATCAAGGAATTTAGGCATACCTCAGTAATCACTAAAGAAAAATTATATAATCTTAAAATTGATGTTGCAGTAGCAATAGGAGAGATTCGTTTGTCACCAGGAAATTATATGCATATTAAAGTTCATGTGGAGGATTTTGACAATCTTGAGTACACAACTATGTGCACTCTATAAGAGTTGGAGAAACCTCAACAGAAAGATATGCTCCTACTTCAACAATTAGATCAATCTAACCATGAAGAGCATGAGAAAAAGATATAGTTAGAAAACAACGAAGAAGAGATCAAAAGATTGAAAACCGAAGTTACTAATCTAACAGAAGAGATGGAAGAATTAAAGACACATGACAGTAAAATAAAAGAAGCACTAAAACAAACAAAAGAATTGGTTAAAAATATAAAAACTCAACTTGAGGAAACTAAAGAAAGTGAAGAAGTTTTGAAGATCTAGTTAACAAGGAAAGAAAATTCTTACCACATGTTGGAATTGGAAAACATCAACTTCAAAAAGATAAATGAAAGTACTAATGTAGATCTAATGACTCAAATTGAAGAATCTAAGAAAAATTAAGAATACCAGAAGATCCAAATAAACAAAAAGGAAGAATCATGCCAAATATTTGAATTAGAAGCCATCAACCTCAAAAGGATTAAGCTAGAATACAAGGAAGAAATCAAAATATTGAAAACTAAAGTTTTTTATCTAACAAAAGATATGGAAGAATTGAAGACATATGACAAAACTGTTAAATTCAAAGAAGTCTTGGATGAGACATAAGAAATAATCATCAATGTTAAGACTCAACTTGAACATACTAAGGAAGTGGAAGAAGCCCTGAAGATTCAGTTGACTAAAAATGAAGAATTATGTCACATGTTGAAGTTAGAAATAGTCAATTCAAAAAGATGAATGAAAAGACAAATAAGATTGTCAATTTCCAGAATAGCTCAGTTATCCTAGATAATATTTGAAAGAGAGAAAGATCAGTTGATGACAAAAATGGTCTTGGATACAATAATAAATAATACATTGATAAGTGGAGCACCATTTACAAACACGAGAACAAATCATCCTTCTCAAAAGGAAACGGTGCAATCACAAACCGATTACAAGTCATGAACTTTGTTAAGGAAGGAAGCTATAGAAGTAAAAATGAAGAATACAATCAAATGACAGATCTCTCAAGCCAAAATAAAATCAAGAATGGAAACACCTTCAATGTCTATTGCTTTTCTTGTCATAACTTTGGCCATAAATCAATGGACTGCAAGAAACTATAGAAAGGATATACAAGAAAATCCACAAACTCAATCAGATGTCAGAGATGCAATTTTTTTGGGCACACAACAAAATTTTGTCATACAATGAGATGTTACAACTATGATAGGTTTAGGCACAAATCCCAAAGCAACAGGAGTTCAAAAAGTCAATCCTTAAATAAGTCATTCAAGTCAGTGAGAAAACCTAATAAAAGTTGGAAGAAGAAAGGAGATGACAAATCTCCAAAAACACAATTAGAAAAAGAAGATCCAAAAAGCATAATATCTCATGGAGAGATATGGAGAAGAAAATCTGAAGGAGAAGGCAAGAAATATGATATTACAACTAAAAATGAAGAAATTAATAATAAGAACATGATGGGTGAAGGTCCTAATAAAGAATGTGAAATTAAATATGAAATAAATAAATCCCATGAAAAATGAAGTGCCTATAGAAGAATATGGGACAATATCAAATTCTGATGATGTCATAATTTGTTAGCCAAAGAAAGAAAATAAAAAAAGAAGTTTAAATTGGTTTCTATAAAATCAAAGGATCATGCCAAGAGTTTTTAAAAATAACATATGGAAAATCTTGACTATCTATTGATTAGTGGTCAAAAGAAAAATATTGGTAGGGTTAGTGGTAGAATACAAGAAGAAGAAAAGTAGACAAAGAGGAGCATCACCTTAGGAGGAGCATGACCTCAGAAGGAGCAAGAAAATATTATTTTTGTCATTTTTGTAATAAAAAAAAGGGGGAGAAGAGGAAAAATAAAGGTAGTAGGGAAGTTCAAGGAGTATCATTCAAACAAATATCAATTGATAACAAAATTGGTATTAAATCAATTGGTATCAATCCTCAATTGATATTCCTGTGAAATATCAAAGACGAATAAGAAGAAGATCAAAAACATCAGTAAGATTCATA
>JZKD02S0560322.1:0-16344 GCA_000966675.3 Picea glauca
CATGCTAGGGAGTTCGTGATTGACTGAGTCATACGAATTGTTGTAGTTCTGCTGTGATAAATGATTTATCATTGCGTTACTGCATTCTCTGGTCGTGTGCATTTGAATATAAGCTTATCTTGTGTTTAAATGTCTTCCTCTACAGTCTGTTAGGAACTTGTTGTTTATAACAGACCTTCGCACTCTTCTCCATAAGTCTTCCGCCTGTTCACCCTTTACTACAGCTCACTGTCTGAAGTTTACACAAGATCTCACTTTATCATGCATGCCTGGCCTGTTTTCAGAGTTGGACACTACTGTTTAGAGTTTCCTTCCATTTGATCACCCATCTATGAACAATCGTGACACTAAACTGATGGGCGTCGGGCTCTGCTCCTGATAGAAATCCAGGAGTGACTTCCGTTGCCAACAGTAAGAATAAGTAACGAATAGATGGATGAGGTCTTGTTGGAAGACCCATGGTCATTCACCATCGTCAGATTGATGAAAGTAACAAGGAAGTTACATACCTTGCCCCTTTTTCTCTCTCTATCTTCGTAAATAGCGATGAAATCGGGATCGTAGACCCCCCCCCCCCAAAGTCCATGAGAACATTTGGACAGTTGATCTTTCCACATCCATGAAGTAGTGGAAGAGTGCACGTGGTGGGACAAACCTGAGCTGTCAGATCTTGAGTAGATACCCGTCAGCCGTTGGATCGGGAGAATATGCCCGGAGTTTAGTCTTTGGAATATGCGCAGAAGAAGAGATCTGGACCGTCGGATCTGGGTCCAAATACCTGACAGCCATCGGATCTATCAGGAGCTGCGTAGGAGTTAAACTCTCATAGGCAGAGGTAAAATCCCGGGGTCATTGGGATATCGACGTTCATGAAATCGAGAGTCACGAGGACAAGAAAATCGAGACACTTCAAGTCTCGAAACGCTGGGAAGATCTGGACTGTCCATTGGTGGAAACACATGGCGGAGATCAAAGCATCAGGAGTCAGGATATCGACATTCCCGTGGACAAGGGATCGGTGAATCGAGAGCATGGGAACCCTCGACAAAAGAAAGGACGAAACCTCGAAAACTCGAAATTATTATTATGGAAAGACCATGGTTATGTGAGGAGAGACAGGTAGGTGAATGAAAGACCTATGGATCGGGGATTGACATTTTTGTTTCTACAAGCTTCAGGGATTCTCATTGTTGAGAACTAAACGAAAAAGTTTGATTTTTGGTAGTGGGTATGTTACAGTTGTCAGAAGAAATCAAGTTAGGACTAGACAATTGGACCCATATCCATAAGGTAGACTATGAGAATCTGTCATTTAATTGCAATACTTATCATGAATACGATCATTTTTCTCAAAAGCGTACTAAGAATAAACCAAAGTAGGTGACAGCACAATTTGAACCAGTGGACAAATGGAAATACGTATAAAAGAAAGTAAACATATGGAGAAACAACCCATGATGACCCATAATCTACTCCCCTGCAAATAATGTTTCCCAGAACCCTCCCTCGTGGGTGGTCCCAAAAGAAACCAAAAGCACCTCAAGAAACCCCAACAAAAAAATTCAGGAAGAAACACACCATATCTCCTCCAAAAAAAATTCAAGCCTTGACAAATCCAGCGTAGGAAGAGAATACAAAGTAACCCTAGAACAAACCTCTAGCTCTTCAAGTACCACACCCCTTGATGCAGAACCTCAAATCAAAGTGGAAGAAGAAGTTGGTTCATAGAAGGATAAAATACACAAAGAAACACCCAATGTAGAATCTCAGACAGTTATAGTAGAAAGAGCCCCCCTTCAAGGAAAATTTTGCAAATCTCCTCAGGAATGAGAAATTCCAATAGAATGAACCAAAAAATATTTAAGGAGGATGAACAAATATGCAAGAGAAGAAGTAGAAAATAAAGAAAAATCCCTTGGTAAGAAATACTCAATAGAGAGCTCACTAAAAAATATGGGATGGAAAGGAAGAAATAGATGAATAGAATCTCAGGTCCCACCCATCTTGATTGGACGAGCTACCTCATCATAGATGTCATGAATTTTTTCTCCTGGAACTTCATAGGCTTCAACAACAAATCCAAGGTCAAAGCCCTTAGATACCATATCAAATCATATAATCCCTCTTTAATTCTCCTACAAGAGACAAAATGGAGGAAAAATATTCCATTCAATCAAGGAAAAAATAATTTCAAAGAGGAGAAATACATCTATAAGCTCAAAAAGTGCATCAAGTGGAATCATGACCCTTTGGGATCCAACTCAATACGATCTCGTGGTAACTTTTTATTTAAAACACTGCCCACTCACTTTTAGTCATAATAAATAATATGGATATTAAATTTCTTATATATATATATATATATTCCAAACAAATATATGGATAAAACTTAATGTTGGAGATCTATGACATCCTTCAAAGACAATTTAGAGCTTCCTACGTGTATAGTCACTGGGGAATTTAACACAACATTGCAAAACAAAGAAAAATGAGAGATAAATTCTATCAAAGACCCATTGAGGGAGAACATGGAGTATCTCATCTCTAACTGGGACCTATTTAATGTCAAAACCCCCAAGGGTAAGCTCACCTGGAGAAACAAACACTCAGGGATTCATTAGATTGCAGCCTCGCTAGACCAATTTCTCATTCACAACATTTTTTTCTTCTCCCACTCTCTATATGCTCCAACATCATCCCCTCTACAATTTCTAATCATAAACCCAATTCCTTTACCCTGTCTTCCCTTGAAAATTTTGGTCCCATTCCCTTTTAATTCAACCCCATTTGGTTGCACAATTCCTTGGCATTGTTATCATCAAAGAAGCTTGGATAACCCCCATTCAAGTCTTCCTAAACTTTTCCTGTGAAATAAAATTGTGTGCGGTCAAATCATCTCTTAAATCATTGATGAAGATTTCAGTTACCCCACCAAATAAAAAAATAATCCTTAAAATGATGGAATTAGAAATCATTCAATAATAAATGGAAGCACAAGAAGTGACATAAACCCACCTGCAAAGGGAGAGAGAGGCCTATCAAAATTTTCACAAGGCCTTTCGAAAGGAAGAAGAATAATGGAGACTTAAATCTCACATTCTATGGCTTCAATCAGGAGATTCCAACACTACTTATTTTCATAAGCAGGCACAACAAATGCGACAAAAATACAGTGTCCAAAAAATACAAACAGATACAAGACAGACTCTAGAATAATTTTCGTAGATTAAGGAAGCAACAATAACCCACTTTGAGAATCTTTACTCACAATAGCAAGAGGAGGATGAAGAAGGAACCATGCAATCCATGTTGGAAAACATACTAGCTTACATCACCAAGGAAGAAACCGAGGCCCTCACTTGAGAAATTAGTGAATAAGAAATCACACGAGCCATATGGAGTATAGGACAAGATAAGGCACCAGGGTTGGATGGCTTCTCTATACACTTCTTTAAATTATTCCAGGATAGAATCGAAAAAGATTTGAAAAGGATTCTCAACTACACTTTGAAGAAGAAATTTTTTGGAGGGGAAATAAACTCAACCTTCCTGGCCCTCATCCCAAAGAAGTCTATTCCATTCAATTTCTCTAGATTCAGACCCATTTCTCTTTTCAATTTAGCATACAAAGTCCTCACAAAAATAATTGTTGGGAAAATCAAACCTCTCTTAGGAAAGTTAATTTCAAAAAACCAAGGAGGATTCATGGAAAACAGGAAAATCATTGATAAAATCATCCTGATTGAAGAAGTCATATATGTGAGCCAGAGCAATAAAGAAAGGGCGATGGTTATAAAACTAGATATGAAAAATTATTTTGATAGAGTTAATCATGCATTCCTTTTCTTGGTGCTAATAAAATTTGGATTCTCAAAGGACTTTGTAGATAGGATACAAGCCTATATCGACTCCCCTTGGATAGCCCTCCTGATTAATGGAATACCATCACAATGTTTTCAAGCCAACATAGTGTTGATACTAAGAGGGGGATGAATCAATATCAAGTACAATTTAAACACGTTTTCAACTTATACTTCAACCATATTATATATTCAATTATGTCCAATGAGCAATGAACAATAGTATAAGAGTTACACCAATACACCATAATGCACCATGCACAATATATGAGAAATAATCAATATTTATTGTTCAAGGGAAGTATTGACTTCCAAGGGAAGCTACAACTTCCAAGTTCAAGGGAGGGATAAAACTCCAAGGGAAGATACAATCCTCCAAGATAAAGAGGGGGTTAAACCCTCTATCCTTTCCCCTTCCTTCCACCCAAGAATATACAAAATATAATAAGCCTTACATTGCCATATCACTGATAATATCATCACTATAACATAACCATACTCATAAACCTGAACCGGATGCCAATATGTGTCTTCCTTTAGAACTTTCTCAAGCCTTTACTTATGTACGCTACCTATTACATTGATATCCCATGTATGTATGCACCCTATTACAATGATAGCTACCTTTTGCGATTCCAAAACATCTGGGCCTTTCAGACTTCTCCACCTCAGACTTACTCCACGCTAAAATCTGCACATACTCCTAGCACAAGTGTAGACCCACTTATGCTAGCTCCATCACACTTACTTGGATGATAAAATGATGTATCTTCAATGTGCATTTATACTTGTTGTGTCACTTCCTTTTGACATTAGGGCCAACCTATCACTTTCTCATTTTGTAATTATTTTCTTTAAATATCTTCGAGGCTGACATGTAAATTCACATGTTCATCTTCAAAACATCATTTCTCCTTAACCATGAGGATCCATGTTGTAATGTCCCTAAGGCCAAGCCCCTTTGTAAATCTGGTTTATGAAATGAATTGTAAATATGTTTTATAGGATGGTGAGCCAATTTTATATAAGTCGGTGGGCTTATGTGATTGTTAGGCCAAAGAGCCTAAGGGTTGAAGGCCAAGAGCCTAATTTTGTACCTGTATGTATGCAACGCATTAATAAAAAATATAAACACTGCCACGTGCAGGCCGACCACAATAAATGAGTGATGGGGGACTAAGCTTCCACAGAGTGGGAAAGGGATTAGGGGCTAGAAGGAGGGAAGAGGGGCTAAGTGATAAGCCTAGGGTCTTAAGCCTTGGGAATAATATTTTAATATTGTTCCAAAAAGACATGTGCATAATATGTTTTACCCTAAGTGCTTTTGGAATGACATGTGACTTCCAAATGGTGGGGGGAACGTACACTGAGGAAGCATGCAACTTCACGGGTGACAAGTGTCAACCCAAGCCCATGCAAATAAAAGGGATGAGATGAGCCGTGGTGGGGGTTCCTCCACCATTCGACCCTCGACTGCCTGAGCGTGAACCTGTCTAACTTCTGCAAGAGATACCTCGTACACCCTCTGAACCAGAAGTCTGTGTGTTGATTTTGAGATAGCCTGTGTTGATTTCTGGAAAGTTGATGCATCCTCTATCTGAGCAGATCGAGCCTATGCATGGAGTCTCTATCCCAAATCCATAACCGTGAGACCATCCTGTCATTGTTGAGCCTGTTGGAAAGCCCGTTTCTATTTTCCCCGTTGGCTATTGTGGCCACGCAGTGCTGGACTGCATGTGGATTGTTGGCCACTTTGTACAACACTCTCTCCAGGTGAGAGAGGTGATTGAAGTTGGAAGAACAGGTTGTTTGGCCTATGTGCGACTCTCTCCAGGTGAGAGAGTGTGTAGAGGAAGGAGAGAACTCCTGGAAGGAACCCTGTAGCTGCTACAGAGCTCGGAGACTTCCAGTCCGGTCTGTTGCTGAAACCTAAGGCAAGGGAGTTTAGCAGCTGAAGGACTGTCTAGGTGACAAAGAAGGTGTATACTCTTGGGGTGGAATAGGCATGTGGGGAACGAGAGTCTGTGGGTAGTGAGTATGAGTGGTTCCTGGGAGACAATTCCTTCCTTGTGACAGTGTGTTTTCCATGTAACCTCAGCCTAGCCTAGGATTCCTTGCCTTAGGGTGGAGCTTAGTCCCAGATCGGGGGTGACCCACTGCTGAGCTTGATGAGCAGTCTAAGGATGGGAGGTTCGTGGAAGGCCTGCACCTGGTTGGTGGAACTACCACTATTTCCAAGATAAGAACCAGATGATGTTTTAATTATGTTTCTGCATGTCTGTGTATTTATAATTATCATGTGTTCTGTTGTGCATATGAATTAATGATAATGCCATGTTTTAAAATTATGATAGCAGTAATTCTTAGGCTTAATCTGAGCTTAAATATGTTTCATTTGCTTAAAGGCATGTCATATATATATAATTAAGTATGAGATTGTTATTCCGCGAACTAGCACCTGGTCCAGCCATGGAAGGGGTGCGTTACAGTATGGTATCAGAGCCAAGGTTTCAACGCTGAGCCTAGATGGTCTAGATAAGGGTATTTGGACCAAGAGTTTGAGGAGGAATTGTGTCTGGAGGACCAATTTCGGACCTTTGAATGCTCCTGAGTATCAAGGAGTTACTTGACTGTTCTTACAAGCTTCGGGGGTGTAGCGGTGTTATGAAACCGCAACTGGTGTGGTATATGGCCACAGCGAGAGAGGACTCAACACCAGAAGTGTTGGAGCCTTAGGATCTGTTCGGGAGGGAAGCGAACCCTCATGACTGTCAGATCTGGAAAACGTGCGTAGGGTTTAGAAAAAACCCTTTGGAGTTGCACAGGAATGTGGAAATCACGATACGTGAAATCCAGAAATGACCTACACCATAGATCATAAGAGAGGAATTGACCGTCGGATCAAGTGGAGGATTAGACCATAATTTTGGGATTTCAGAAAACGGAAGTTCGAGATGTGTGGATGCATGAACTCTCGATGCCTGAAACCCCAAAACACCGAAAAGATCTGAGCCGTAGATCTGAGAAGAAGTCTAACCATTGGTTTGCACTTGGAATGGACATGGGCGCATGGATGTGTACCACGTTCCAGTGGGTCGAAAAGAAAAGCGAGAGCGGTGGGACCTGAGGACGTCATTGAAGGTGACGTGGACCCTCTTGAGGGTGCCACTTGCCACTGTGGATGTGGAGACGGTTGTGCTATGTGGGCCCGGAGTGTAAAGTAAATCGGATTTCAGAATTCGCAAAGGAGGAGCACGAGGGCTCAACACTCCAACTCGCGAAGTCGTGAGTTGCAAAGAGGTGCTAGCACTTAGCCCTAGCCTGTGGTTATATGTAGCAGGCACTAGCGAGGAGGGATCCATACTCGTATCGCATCTCGGGTATCGTCGTTTGGAGGAAGAGGAGTCGAAAGTCTTCGACTCACAAACTTGCGAGTTTTGAAAGGTGCCTTTGGTTACGAGGGTAGGGAGAAAGAGAGAGTTATCACTCGAAAACCCAAAGTGCCAAAGTGCCGAAATTTTTGAAGACAAAAGAACCGTCGAGGGTTTAACTGTGGGATCTTCGTGGACCGAGACCCCGAAGTTATGAAGTCCCGAAATTTGCAGAGTCGAACAGAGCTCATAAAACTTAAAGGAATCGAAACATTTTTCTTGTTCACGTTGGTTTACGAATGTTGTAAGTTTTCTTGAAGGTTTAAGGGCCTAAAAAACTTCGATTGATTGCACATTTTGTGTGCAGAGTTCAATGAGTGTTAGGACAATCGGGAATATACGCCGAGTATAGAAATGGAAGAGGTGCGGATTGCCTCCATTTCGGAGAGCGAAAGAGAAAGAAGGGATGTCAACCTGGGAGTCGAAGGATCAAACTCCAATGGGCATGGAAGAGAATTGACTAAGGAAGGACATATGATGAAACTCATTGAAAGATTGCAGAAATATGCCCAGGCTTGCCGAGCTAATAGCCGAAAGCTCATGAGGATCATGGATCAGCAGGGTGAATTCAACTTACAGATGTTGAAGAGCCTAGAAAGAATAGAAAGGAAATTGGAAAAAGAGAGTGACATAAGCAAATCAAGAAGTGTCAGGACCCCTAAGAGGAGAAGAAGATCGAGGAGTGGTAGCAGACATTACTGTCACTCCCCAAATCATTCCGGCAGGGAAGCACACGGTAGATCAAGCCCATCCCCTACCATAAAACACTGAAAATATGGAGTGGATGAACTGAAAGGAGAGATGAACAAGATCAAGCCTCCAACGCTTGATGGCGAACAAAAGAAGGAGGTTGATGTTGAAACATGGTTGCTTGGCATGAAGAAATATTTCTAACTACATAATTATTCCACTCATGCAGAAGGAAGAATTGTGATGTATCAGCTAAAAGGAAAAGCATCCATATGGTGGGATCAATTTGTGCAAGTGCATCACATCAGAGAGAAAGATATCACTTGGAAGGAGTTCAATAGGTATTTCGAGAAGAAATATCTGACTAAAAGATACTATGATAGAAAGATGAAGGAGTTCTTCAAACTCAAACTAGGAAGCATGACCATTGATGAATATGAACGAAGTTTCTTGGAACTACTGAAGTATGTTCCATTCATCAAAGATGAGGATGTCAAGATTCATAGGTATCTGAGTGGACTGCCACCTCCCATCGGTGATAAGATTCAGTATGATGATCCTAAGACTATGGAAGAAACAATAAGAAGGGTGAAATGCTTGTATGAAGAACAAAGAGAAAAGCCTACCTTTCGGAAGGCTTGGGATGACCAGAAGAGGTTTAAGAAGGAACAAAGGTAGAAGGAAACAAGCCTCCATTTTTCAAAAACAGTCCTCGGGGACAGCCATCTTTTCGAGAGCCCAAGAAGGCTGAAGTGGGTGAGCAGATTCCAAGACCGTGACCTATGGAGTGTTGGGGTTGTAAAGGAAACCATAGGTACTGAGATTGTCCTCACAGAAAAGATAAAATGAGAAACTTCCATAATATTCAGCAAGCTAAAACAGTGGAGAATATGGGCAGTAGAATGCCAAGGATCTACGTAGCCCCGGACAACAATCAAGCTGAATTTCAATCGCACATGATTGAAGTGGAAGGTATGATTAACAACCGACCATTTATTACTTTAATTGATTCAGGGGCTAGCCATAGTTATGTAGATCCTAGGGTGGTGGAAAGTTTGCATTTATCAAGAAGCAAACATGAAAAGTATTGGTTAGTGCAGTTAGCTACAGGAACCAAGAGGAAGGTCACTGAGTTGATTAAGTCCTGTTCCGTAGACATGGGTGGATTGAGCACTAAGGCTGAATTGAATATTCTGCCTTTAGGCTCTTATGACTGCTTAATTGGGATGGACTGGTTGGACCAGCACCATGCCCTTGTGGACTATCGTAACAAGAGGTTTACATGCCTAGATGAGGAGGGAAATCAGAAAACAGTCCAAGGGATTCCCAGAGTTGTGGCTGTTAGAGAAATCTCAGCCATGTAGCTGAAAAAGTGTTACAGGAAAGGCTATCAATTATTTGCAGCTCGTGTAGAAGAAGCATCCAGACATGAAGCCGCAAATACTGGAGACCATGAAGTACTCACATATTTCAAGGACATATTTCAAGAGGTACCTGGACTACCTTTGAAGAGAGACATCGATTTTTCTATAAATTTGATGCCCGGAGCATCTCCAGATTCGAAAACTCTTTATAGAATGAGTACGCCAGAGCTGAAAGAGTTGCAATCACAGCTTGAAGAGATTCTAAAGAAGGGGTACATTTGCCCCAGCATGTCACCTTGGGGTGCCCCGGTCTTGTTCTTGAAGAAGAAGGATAGAACTATGAGGTTGTGCATTGATTTTCGACAGTTGAATAAGGTAACTGTCAATAACAAGTATCCTCTGCCAAGGATCGATGATCTTTTCGATCAGTTGAAAGGTGTGAAAATATTTTCAAAGATAGATATCAGATCTAGATATCACCAGGTGAGAATAAAGGATGAGGACATCAGCAAGACCGCCTTTAGAACAAGGTATGGTCATTACGAATTCACAGTGGTGCCGTTTGGACTGTCAAACACACCTGTTGTTTTTATGTGCTTGATGAATGGTGTATTCAGGGACTATTTAGACAAGTTTTTCATAGTCTTCCTGGATGACATCTTGGTGTATTCCAAGTCAAAGGAGGAGCATGAGAAACACATGAGAATGGTGCTGCAAGTGTTGAGAGAACACCAGCTATATTCTAAGCTGAGAAAATGCTTATTTTATCAAAGGCAGATCCATTACTTGGGACATATTGTTTCAGAAGAAGGGATCGTCGTGGATCCTGAGAAGGTGGAGGCCATCAGAGAATGGTCAGTGCCAAGGAATGTGGTAGAAGTTATATGCTTTATGGGTCTAGCGGGCTATTATAGAAGGTTTATAGCAGGGTTCTCAAAGATAGATCACCCTATCACTTCCTTGCAAAGGAAGGAGAAGAAGTTTCAGTGGACTGAAGAGTGTGAGAAGAGTTTTTAGTGATTGAAGCAGTTGTTAACCAGCACTCCAATCCTGAGAATTTCAGATCCCAATATGGATTTCGTGGTGTGCATAGATGCGTGTAAGGAAGGGTTGGGAGGAGTTCTCAACCAAGAGGGATTGTAATTTGTTACGAGTCCAAGAAGATGAAAGAGCATGAAAATAATTATGCCACTCACGATTTGGATTTGGTAGCAATTGTTCACGCTCTGAGGAAATGGAAACACTACCTCATGGGAAGGAGATTTGAGTTGCGAACAAACCACAACGGTCTGAAGTATTTGTTTGATCAGACGAATTTAAACTCTAGGCAAAGTAGGTGGTTGGAGTTTCTATGTGAATACGACTTTGATATCAAGCATATCAAAGGGAAGGAAAACAAGGTGGCTGATGCACTCAGCAGAAAAGTGCATGAATTACATGCTTCAGCTATTAGCATGTACAAGACGGATATCAAGAATAGAATTCTAGAAGCTGCAAATGTTGATTTGAAGTACAGAGACTTGGTAGCAAAGCTACAACAGCGTGAGAGACCACAGAAAAAGGAAAGTTACACCTTGGAAGATGATGGATTACTTTTTTACAAAAACAGATTGTATATACCCAATGTCCAGGATTTGAAACTTGCTATTCTAAGAGAAATGCATAACGTGACTTATGTTGGACATCCTAGATATCAGAAGACTATGGAAGTAGTCAAAATCCATTACTTTTGGTCGGGTATGAAGAAAGAAATCATTGAATACATCGCCATATGTATGGAGTGCCAGAAAGTTAAGCCTGAGTATAGGCACCCAGCAGGGTTGCTGCAACCTTTACCCATTCCGGAGGGGAAGTGGAAAGTCGTAACAATGGATTTTATTACAGGATTTCCCAGAACGAGAAAGAAACATGATTCGATCATGGTGGTGGTGGAAAAGCTTACAAAAGATGCCCATTTTATTCCACTGAAATCCAATCACAAGGCAACAGATGTTGCTAATATCTTCTTAAACGAAGTGGCACGCTTGCATGGAATTCCTAAGATGATTGTGTCTGATAGGGACCCGAAATTCATCTCGAATTTCTGGAAAGGATTGTTCAAAGGATTTAGAACGAATCTGAATTTTAGTACAGCGTATCATCCTGAGTCTGATGGAAAGACCGAGAGGGTGAACAGAGTAATAGAAGACATGTTGAGAATGTATGTGATGGATAAACCGTCAAGGTGGGAAGACTACCTGCATTTGGTAGAATTCGCCTACAATAATGGGTATCATGCATCATTGAAGATGAGCCCATTTGAAGCACTTTATGGAAGAAAGTGCAACATTCCAGTGATCTAGGATAATCCAGCTAACAGAGCAGTAGTTGGGCCTAAGTTGCTCAAAGAGATGGAATACCACATGATAAGAATTACACAGAATTTGAAAGCTACCCAGGACAGGAAGAAAAGTTATGCTGATAAGAATAGAAACCACAGAGAGTTCAATGTGGGTGATCATGTTTTCCTGAAATTGAAAACTAACAGGAGTTCCCTGAAGCTGGGAAGTTGCGCCAAGTTGTTAGCCAGATTTTGTGGGCCATTTGAAATCTTGGAAAGGATTGGGCCAGTTGCATACATGCTTGAATTACCTGCATCTATGACTGTACATAATGTGTTTCATGTTTCATTGCTTAAGAAATATATACCTGATGCTAATCATGTTATCGATTGGAATGTGATTCAGGTGGAACCAGAAGGTGTCCTGCAAGTGCATCCTGTGCGCATATTGGACAGGAAAAGAAAACAGCTTCGGAATCGAGCCTTAGATCTTGTAAAGGTCCAGTGGACCTAGTACGGTCCCGAGGACATGACATGGGAGCATGAAGATGTTATGCGGGCAGAGTACCCACATCTTTTTGAAAATTTTGAAAAGCTTGCAGAGACAGTGTAAGGTTGCATTAAGGACAGTGCATAAATAAGGGGAGGGGGATTGTAATGTCCCCAAGGCCGAGCCCCTTTGTAAATTTGGTTTATGAAATGAATTGTAAATATGTTTTATAGGATGGTGAGCCAAGTTTATATAAGCCGGTGGGCTTATGTGATTGTTAGGCCAGAGAGCCTAAGGGTTGAAGGCCAAGAGCTTGATTTTGTACCTGTATGTATGTAGCACATTAATAAAAAATATAAACACCGCTGCGTGCAGGCCAACCACGATGAATGAGTGATGGGGGACTAAGATTCCACAGAGTGGGAAAGGGATTAGGGGCTGGAAGGAGGGAAGAGGGGCTAAGTGCTAAGTCTAGGGGCTTAAGCCTTGGGAATAATATTTTAATATTGTTCCAAAAAGACATGTGCATAATATGTTTTACCCTGATTTCTTTTGGAATGACATGTGACTTCCAAATGGTGGGGGGAACATATGCTGAGGAAGCATGCAAATTCAAAGATGACAAGTGTCAACCCAATCCCGTGCAAATAAAATGGCTGAGATGAGCCGTGGTGGGGGTTCCTCCACCATTCAACCCTCGACTGTCGGAGCATGAACCCATCCGACTTATGCAAGAGATACCACGTAGACCCTATGAACCAGAAGTCTGTGTGTTGATTTCGAGATAGCCTGTGTTGATTTCTGGAAAGCCGATGCATCCTCTGTCTGAGCAGACCGAGCCTGTGCATGGAGTCTCTGTCCCAAATCCATAACCATGAGACCATCTTGTCATTGATGAGCCTGTTGGAAAGCCTGTGTCTGTTTTCCCCATTGGGTGTTGTGGCAACGCAGTGCTGGACTGCATGTGGCTTGTTGGCTAGTTTGTACAACACTCTCTCCAGGTGAGAGAGGTGATTGAAGTTCTAAGAATAGGTTGTTTGGCCTATGAGCGACTCTCTCCAGGTGAGAGAGTGCGCAGAGGAAGGAGAGAAATTCTGGAAGGAACCCTGTAGCTGCCACAGAGCTCGGAGATTTTCGGTTCGGTCTATTGCTGAAACCTCAGGCCAGGGAGGTTAGAAACTGAAGGACTGTCTAGGTGATAGAGAAGGTGTATACTCCTGGGGTGGAATAGTCATGTGGGGAAGGAGAGTCTATGTGCAGTGAGTATGAGTGGTTCCGGGGAGAGAATTCCTTCCTTGTGACTGTGTGTTTTCCCTGTAACCTCAACCTGCCCTATGATTCCTTGCCTTAGGGTGAAGCTTTGTCCCAACTCGGTGGTGACCCACTATTGAGCTTGATGAGTAGTGTGTTCTAAGGTTGTGAGGTTTGTGGAAGGCCTGCACCTAGTTGGTGGAACTACCATTGTTTCCTAGATAAGTACCAGATGATGTTTTAATTATGTTTCTGCATGTCTGTGTATTTATAATTATCATGTATTATGATGTGCATATGAATTAATGCTAATGCCATGTTTTAAAATTATGATAGCAATAATTCTTAGGCTTACTCTGAGCTTAAATATGTTTCATTTTCTTAAATTCATGTCATATATATATAATTAAGTATGAGATTGTTATTTTGCGAACTAGCGCCTGGTCCGGCCATGGAAGGGGGGTGTTACACATGTGACATGCCACCTACTAATGATAACATCATGATGTATACTATCCATCCATGGGTGTTGTATATTCATGTGCACTATCCTTCATGTCCAAATACCTTCATCAATATTGGGGTCCAAAATCAATGACTAGGGTTGACATCAATGACAACAACCAATCTTCCAACAATATCCCCCTTTGGCATTGATGGAAACACTCATGTTCCCCCTATCCTCATGCTACTGGTTTCTCTCCCCTTTTGACATCAATGGAAAAGGGTGGGGATACTCCCCTTGAGTTCGATGGAAAAAGGTAACTCTCTTCTTTGGGGTTGCTCCCCCTGAACATATAACACTTATTAACACTTCATTTTTCTTTTCGTTCTTCTCGTCTTTTTCTTTCTTCAAGGTATTTTTTGTGTCTTCAATCTTCTTTCTCCTCTCTTGGTCTGCGATGTGTATGTTACTTGGTCTTGTTGTTACGGTTGCAACTAATATTCCTGAACCTTCTTCTCTGATTTTGCATCTTCGTGAGTCAAACGTGAGAGTATATCCTTGATCACACATTTTGCTGACACTAAGGAGATCATGCTTCAAATCTTCAACCAATTAAACATTGTCTTCTTTTAAATTTTCACTTCCAAGCTTTACTAACCCTTTTCCAAGTATTTTTGTAGATGAATCATCTCCAAATGCAACATTTCCACCCTTTCTCTTCAAGCTGATGAATTTGTCTTGATCCCCAGTCATGTGTGAAGAACATCCACTATCCATGTACCATTCATCTTCTTCTTTAAATTCTTCAGATATCAATGCTATTCAACAATATTCATTGTTTGGAATTTCTTTCCTTCTCCATACTATGGTTGGCTTAGGGACATCTGGAATATGTGCATATTTTTTCATATCTCTCCAATAACGTGCTTTGTGACCAAGATTATTAAATTTGTAGCATAAAATATTTTGGTCCATCAACGGGGAAAATGGATTATAACCTATGTTGAAAACTCTATGAACATTTCTATATCTACTATTTACACCATTCATGTTTCTTGCATAGTTGTCCCTTTCATTGATTCTACAATTGATTGCTTTGTGTCAAAAATTTCCACAATTATAACAATGGCCAAGAAAAATATTTTCATACCTGTTAGAAGAGGGTCTTCTTGGTGTTTCATTCCTTATTAATATTGATATAATGAGAGATGGTATTATGTAATGTCCCCCACCTCTTAGAGAGGTGATGAGGAGACTCAGTGGCCTGGGCACCCCCACTAGGTCATAGTCTCACACTTAAAGGGGGAAAGTCAAGAAGTTAAAAGTTATATTTTTAAGTTGACTTAAGAAAGGAAAAGGATAAAGGAGTAATAGATAACTCAACAGAAGAATAGAATATCAACCCTCGGAGTTAACCTAACTCAACATAGAATTATAAGGAAAAGTATAAGTAAGAGGCTAGGGCACACCTATTACTCATTCTGGTTTTGGATTAGCATTTGCTATTGCTCTTGAGCATTTAGTTTGGGGGTTTTGCTGTACAAACCCTTGTGAGAAACTCAGTGGTGAAATATCCACTCACCTTGTTCTGCAGCTTGGTCTCAGGGATGAAAGACTCCTCCACACCATTCTAGTCTCAACCCATCTCCATCTAATGCTTCAGAAGGTGTCAAGCCGTACTATTCTTGTGTTTCCAGCAAGGGTGCACCATCATCTAGAGGGAGGTTCGATCCATCTTATCCTGAGGGAGGGGGGCCATTCCGACAGTTGGGTTTTGTTTACAGGGGAAGGACCATCAGTTTGAGGGATTTTCTGGAGGGTTATCATCATTCTACATTGGTCTACGGATTGGGACATCTTGGAGCCATAGGGGACGTCTCGTGATTCAGTAACATTCAGATCTAGGGAGATCTGCTTGAGATCTGAGTCTAAAACTTCTCCCACGGGATTCTCATAGCCCGATCTATATTCTTGGAGAGTTTCATAGCATTTGGAGGCCTCCTTCATCAGGGATGAACCAACTAGGGTTTCAGTCATCCAGTGGGGCACCCCATTCAGTGGGAAATTCAGATCTACGGGGTTTGAGAGTGGATTTGGGAATTTGGACATCTGGGTTGTCCTTACAGTTTCCCGATCTATCATTTGGCATATTTCTCGGGATGATTAGACACTTTTGGTAGCAGGGAATAATTATTGAGGGTTTCAGCATTCTAGCAGGACGTGGCACTTTCCAGCTTGGAGGTTGAGCATCAGTACGACTTAGATCTGCTTGATTCAGTCTTCATTGTATATCCAGCCTTTGGAGGCTTATTTTGTATTGTCGGGAGCATTTTGTAGCAGCCCATATCTATTGCTTGTACGACCATCTGAGGTTTATACCAGATCGGCCATCTATTGTATTGATCTTACATTGCTCATAATAAAAAGGTCAGATCTTTTCTTGTGCTTCTACATCTTGAATATCTTGTGATCTCCATGTGTTGATGAATCTTG
>JZKD02S0560344.1:21164-34051 GCA_000966675.3 Picea glauca
ACTAATAAAATAATACATTAATAATACATGGAATACAACAAAAAAAAATATTAAATACATTAAATACATTACAAAATTATTAATGCATTAATAAAGTAATACATTGACCTTAATGTATTTAATGATACATTAATGTATAATATAACATATTAAACAATTAATACATTAGTAATGTATTAATACATTAAAATATAAATTGTTGATACATTAATAATGTAATGTACTAATTAATTAATACATTGTTAAAGTATTAATATACTCGTAAGGTAATACAGTATTAAAGTAATAATATTTTAATAAATACATTTGGTCAACCCTAAATTTAGCCTACATTTAACATAAAAACTTAATATTTAAACCACTTAACTCATTAATTAAACCACTATTTATTATCTTTTGAAAAAATCTCCTAAAAACTAGGGTTTCACTTAGCAGACCGTGGTTTTTTTCACCCGCCTCCTCACTATTTATTAAAAGCTCCTCTCTTATTTTTCCTCGGGCTTTTTTGTCCTGAAGATGGATCCTATTGTGGATCTAAAACGTTGACGACAAGCTGTCAATAGCACTGTGGTTCTTCCGACAAATTCTTAATAAATGCATTATTAAAGTATTAATATCTTAATAAATGCATTATTAAAGTAGTAATACAATAATAATACATTATTAAAGTATTAATACATTAATTTATAAGGATCATGGTTGACTATGGTTGATCGTGGTTGTATTTCACCATGGTTGACTATGGTTGATCATGGTTGACCATGACCATGGTCGACAATGGTTGACCGTGGTTTATTATGGTCGACCATGCCCATAGCTAACCTTTGTTGACCATGTTGCTTTTATTAAGGTGGACCATGTTGATTGTGTTTAACCAGAGTTTACTATGGCACTACTGCATTGCAATGTTGATCATGTTTTGTTCATCACATTTTGACATCATGTTTTGTTTGTCACATTGTGAAAATGATTTTGTTTGTCACATCACATCGTAAAGTTATGGTCATCAAATTACGATGAAGAGTTTTTGTTTGTCACATTATGGCATTGGAATATGTTTGTCACAATCTGACAGTGGGTTATGTTCATCACAATACGACATTGAGAAATTTTTGTCTCATTGCAATGTTGGTCTATGTTTGTCACATTGGGTTCTGTATATCACATTACGACAATGGGTTGTAATTCCTCCCATTGTGATGTTTGGAAATGTCTGTCCCAATGCGACGTCAAGATATGTACATCACATTATAACGCGAGGATATGTTCGTCACATTAAAACGATAGGGCTATGTTAGTCACATTGCGACGTTTGTTTATGTTCGAGCTTGATTATGGGCTCAAGTTGTATCCTGTCCTTGCGCATTTAACCTTGTCAGATGATCCGGATAAACTGGCCTAATGACCCTCGCTTTGGTGGAGCCATCCTGCGCGACTGTTGTAAGCTTGGTTGGTTATGGTGATGATTTCGAAATTAGGGCATGGATTCTTCTAATTGCTCTAAGATCAAAATTCACTAAGTGTTGAATAATTGTGCCTCTTTCTCCCTTTATAGAACTTTTCGTGGTCATTTTTCACTTTTTGCGTACATTTGCGCCAACTTTACGTTTTACTACATGATGTATTCTAATATATAGCGCGATAAATCCTACGCACAACTTTTTCTTTATTTTTGTAATTTTTGTCATTTGTTATTTTGTATTTTTTTTTCTTCCTTTTTCTCTTTTTGTTTGGTTTTGTCATTTTTCGGTCTAGTATCTACTATGGTACACTATATACATACTTGCCTTACTGCGTTGTCCCTGTTTATATTTTGTGAGGTCGAATGTCCCTATACAACTTCAGTTGAATCCCATTGATCATCCTTTTTAATTCAATTCCTGCTAGATCCTTTAGTCGCACAGATCCTCCATCTGTGACATGTTGGACTTCATATGGCCCTAGACAATGCATTCTAAATTTACTCGGATGTTGAAAGAATTTTTTTTCATATAGCAAGACTAAGTCTCCTTCCTTGAAACTTTTCTTCTTGATATGTCTCTTGTGCCAAGCTTTGTCTCTGGCTTTTTGTACTTCTTGGTGAAATCTTGCCAGGATCGCATCCTCTTCCATCTCCATGAGTTGACTTATCCTTTCTTCTACTGAGCCCCATTCTGTCATGTTAGTAATGGATGCGACGTGTAGACTGGGTACCAGAAATTCCAATGGTACCGCTGCTTCTTGTCCATACACCATCCTGAATGGTGTCTGGCCTGTCAAATTTTTACATGTAGTTCTGTATGCCCATAGTATTGATGGTATTTTCAAATCCCAATGATCTCTGTTAACATTGTAGATCATTGTCGAGGAATTCGCCAAGTTCTTGTTGAAGGCTTTTGCTATTCCATTTGCTTGAGGGTGGTATGGTGTACTTTCTAATGATAGACTTCAAACTCCTCGGTCATAGCCGTAATAGTGTTGTTTATTAAGTGAGTAACTTGGTCACTCATCAAAATCCTTGGACATCCAAATCTAGTGATCACTTACTCAAACAAGAAGTTTGATGGTGTCTATGTGCTGCAATATTTGACTGGTGTTGCTTATGCCCATCTTGTTAAGTATTTTGTCACAGTAATGATATACCTTGCTCTTGACCTCTTTGTTGGTGGGTTAATTGGTCCCACAAAGTCTATTTCTCATTTGTCGAATACTTGCAAGGTTACTCGTGGTATTAGGGGAATCTCATCCTGTCTGTTTGGTTTACCAACCCTCTGACAAACATAACATCTCTGGCAATAGTCCTTAGCATATCTATGAATTGTTGGTCACCATAGGATTGCGCGCAATACCTTCTGCGCGATAGTGTTTCCTGCATAATTTCCTCCAGTTATTCCCTCATGAGATTCTACTAAAATTCTAGGCCTTTCATGCTCTAATACACATCTTCTCAAAATGTTGTTTGTACCCACTTTGTATAAGTGTCCTGCAATCAATTGATACTCTGCAGCTCTGACAACCAAATTTTTCTTCTGCGCGGTGTTAAAATCCTGTGAAGCAATCCATGTACTCAAGTATTCAACGATGTCAGCAAAATATTTATCAGTTATTTGTACTGAAAAAAACTGTGCATCAGGGAAGTTATCCTCTAAATTTGTAGGTTCCTCTCCATTGGTGACCCTTGATAGGTGATCAGGTCCTGCATTCAACTTCCTTGGTTTGACTATCACTTCAAAATCAAATTCATGCAATATAAATAACCATCTACATATTCTCCCCACCAATACTAGCTTGTTAACTAGGTATTTGACGGAAGAGTGTTCTGTGAACATCTTAAAATGTTTTCCAAGTAAATAGTTCATGAACTTCTCCAATGCATATACCATTTCCAGGCCTTCTCTTTCTGAAGTATTGTAGTTCTTCTCTGAGTCTGACAGTTTCCCGCTTTCAAATGCTATGGGATGGTCTAACTCCCTTGCTCTAGGCTGCGCCAGAATAGCTCCATGTGCTATGGATGATGCATCTACATACACATGAAATGTATTTTCCCAATATGGGAATACTAGAATAGGTGATGTGACCATATTCTCTTTCAAAGTGTCCAACCCTTGCCGACAATCCTCATTCCATTGAAATTTGATATCTTTCTTGAGAAGTTTCTCCATATGCACAGTGATATATGCATACCCTTTTATAAATTTTCTATAATAACCTGTATGTTCCAATGTGGCTCTCAATTGTCACACTGATTTTAGTGGTGGAAAATTCACAATTACTGCAATCTTTGCAGGATCCACTGTTAGACCCTATTTGCATACTATATGACCCAATAAAATTCCAAAAGGTGTCCCAAATATGCATTTCTTAATGTTCAGGGATATCTAGCATTGTTTGCATCTTTCCAACATTAGTCGTAACACTCCTACATGGTATTTCAACAGATTGTATATTATCCAATCATCTAGGTACACTTCTAAAAACTGATGGATGAATTCTTTGAATGTATATATGACTACTCTTGAGAATATTGTTGTTGAATTCTTTAGTCCAAAAGGCATGAATATATATTGATAGGATCCCCATTCTGTGGCAAAGGTAGTATTATACCTGTCTTCTGGAGCTATTTTGATTTGGTGGTAGCCTAAGAATCCATCTATGAATGAATATGCTTCCTAACCTCCCACATTCTCTAGGACTTCATCAATAAAAGGGGTAGGAAAAGGGTCATGTAGGAAAGCATCATTCATCTTCCTCAAGTCAACATATATCCTTATGCCTCCTTTCTTCTTATCCTAAACTACCATAGGGCTTATCCATTATGATTCTTCTACTGGTTCTATGATTCCAAATTTCGATGTTCTATCAATTTTTGCTTTCACTTTCTGCTTATATATTGGATTCACTCTATCCGGTTGTTGTCTGATATATCTAGCCTCAGGTTTGAGAGGTATCTTCATATCACCTAGCTCTTTGGCTATACCTTTGATTTCATTGAAGGTCGTTGGGAATAGGTCATTGTACTCATGTTGTAACTCTGTTATCCTCTCCATTGTTTGTTCATCCCAGTAGTCTCCAATGCTAGCCATTTTGGGATTCTTAGCTGTCCCAATGTTGACTTTCTTCACCCTGATTGGTGCATAATTTTTTTTTGATTCCAGAGATGGAACTTCCACCTCTCTTTCACCTTCAACTTATGTAATATGGATGTTTTGTGGGTCATCTTCATCTACTTCTTCTTATTCCACATGATAGCATGGTAGTAGTTTTGTAACTGAATGTATGTTTTGTTGTTGATACTATGTTATTATCTCAACCTCTGGTTCATCAACAAATATCATTCCTCTTATCCGTTTGAGTGCTAAATCTATGTTGGGTTTCTCATGTTCAAATAATAAAGTGACTATAAAATTTTGTGTAATTTTGTTCATTCTGCAGTTCCTCTGTGCAGTTCCTGGTCCACATACCATTTTGCTAGAATTCCTTCCAATGTGTGGATGAAGTGATGAGGCCATTCCTATGGTGGTGTCATCTTACATAATTTTCTACACTTCTCCAAGTGTTCTATTGGTGTCCCCTATCCATCATATCTCTGCATCTCATTACTTCCCTTCTCTACACTGAAGCTAATGTGCAATAATCTTTTGCATTTATACCAGTCTTGTATGTTTTCCTTATGCGCACCCCACCATATTGCAGGTGTATCCTTAAGTGAGATATCTAGGTCTAAGAGCCCTGATCATCTAATAATTCCTCCTTATATGTCGCTAGAAACTCTTCAAATTCATTTATGCCATGAAAACTGGGGTGTTCTCTGATTTTTGTACCCACCCATCTTACTATGCGGTCTATTCTTGCGCACCTTCTTGTAGATACCTCATGTAGGCGTTGTTTCCAATTCTCCAGTCATATATCTGAATAAAAATCACATGAGGTGATACTTATCTAGCAGAGTACCCCATATGCAGTTGGATTAATGTAATCTTTTATGCACGCGGTGGTTTTGTATAGCTGGTTGATTTCTTCTAAATACAGACAGGCCGGTTCCACAAATATTTCAACTTCGGATGGGTCCAAGGGTGAAATGACCCAGTATTCTCTTGAATCAAATGTCATCTTCCTTGTCTTCAAGTTGATTATCGCCTGGTTATCAAATGCCCAATCCAACCCAGGCAATGTTGGATATGTTGTTGTGCCATCTACTATTTCAATGACTTCGAAGTCTGCCTTAGTGCGCACTCCATCCAAATATATTGTCACTCTTTCATCCTCCCTATTAGCATAACTTTGTGTTGGTTTGATAACTTCAGTTGAATTGGTGAGTAGCCTAACGTTGGCTCTCCCATGAATTTCCATGTCTTCTTTGGTAAGACATTAACTTCAAATCCTAGGTACAATATAACATCTCCCATGTTGAAATCTTTGATATTGGCATTCAATCTAAATTCTCTTCTTGTTCTCCTTCTTATATGGAGGTGATTGATTTTTTTCTGTTTTAACTTCCCCTCTACTTCTATGTCACATCTTTCTAACATATTTTGCAACACTTTAACAGATGATGGATCATTTAGTAGATTAACACAGGATTGCAGAAACATCTTGATAGTACTTACTTGCGCTATAAGTGGTACTTCGTTGGTGTGATCCATTGATAGGGGAATCCCGTACATTGGTACGTTCTGAGCATGTTGCATGATTTATGTAGATGCAACATCTTGCTTGAGGAACTCCTACCTTGCTTCCTTGAATATTTATTTTTCTTTGCCCGCATCAAACTGTTTCTGAGGTTCAGTATTCTTCTTCACCCATTGGTGTTGTGTTGGATCATGTCGTACTACATCATATCCTATCTTGGCTCCTCCACATGTAACTATGTTGATATTCCTTCCATTATCCCTTGCTTCTACAGAAATATAATGAACATTTTGATTGTTCTGATTTCTATTTTCCTATATTTTTCCCAATAATGTTGGACAATCCTCTGTATCATGATTTGTTGTGTGACAACACATGCATGTCACAGGTGGAATTGGACATTACCTTGTATAGTGTCATGGTTGTTGGTAGTTATGGCATACTATTGGACCTCTGCCTCTTCCAAATCCTCCTCTACCTCGTCCTCCACCTCTATATCCAATTCGATCTCCTCGCAGTGCATTGTATTGATGCATCTAATTATACTGTGCAGGGTTATACTGTGGATGTGTGTTATTTTATTGAGGTTGTGCAGTGTTATATTGTTGTTGTGCAGCATTGTATGGCAGTGATACTTGGTTGAACTGAGGTACAACTTGTCTTGTCATCATTTTTTCCTGCACCGTATAGGTGTTTGACATTCGCTCCATCATCATATCCATTGGTCTACAGTCTTTGTCATCATGATCCACTGACTTGCAAAAGTTGCAATATGAACTCTTGGGTATTATCTGATACTTTTGCATCATTGGAAAATGATATGGATCATGTCCATGTGTTTTATAGATCTCGCACCATGGTCCTCCTATCAACAAATGGTTTTGTATCCCTCTTGTCATGTACTACGTGAATGTTGGGAACTCATTCTTGTGGTGTCCTTATGTCTTGCATGTGGTACACCAAACAACTTGTCTTTTCTATTTTGTATTATTCTTGTTTAGTTGAAATGTGAGGTTCTTCACATCCTCCTTCAGCTCCTCTATTGTTGGATATGTATTATGACATTGGTTGTCTTCCAGTTATAGGGATTCCTGTAGAGCCTCTGCCTGAGTTTAAAACTTATGTTGCCTCAAAGGGTATTTTATATGTGCTAATAGTGAGTTCACAAAGAGATTTCAATGTTGCACGTCAGTCATGACATATTTCAATTTACCCTTCAACCATTTGAACTTTTGATCGATCTCCCAAACAGATCCACCTGGTTTCTGTCTGATTTCAATCATCTCGTTCATGTACTACTAGGCTTATAAAATTCATTTATCAATAGCTTATTGACATATTAAATCATCATTATTGTTCCTGATGAACTATTTGCAGCTAAGCTCATGTACCAATCTAGTGTGCGGTCTCTTAACGTGATAGTTAACTGTGCAAGTTTTGTATCCTCATCTGTGATCTTGTTTGCTAACCAAATCTTCTCACAGATAAACAAGTGCTTTTTAGGATCCTCTAATGTCGCTCCATTGAATTATGGTAACCTAATGGTGGGATCATGTCCTACCATCTTGAACGGTGATGAACTACGACATCCGTACAATGTAGATACTTGACTACTATATCCTGAACTGGGTCCTCCAATTGTTTCTCCTTGTGTATATGTACTTCTTGCTGTGTTTTTCCCACTAAAATTCGTTTGTCTAAATAGTGGTGTTCTTTTTGGTGTATTAGTCACACAAGGGTTTATGGGTTCCAGACTGACACTATCATGGATATGAGTTCTTCCTTTTGTTTATGCATTACATTTCATCGCACACACTACAGTCTCTGGTCTTACAATCACCAAAGGATCCTTTATCCCTGTAAGGATGACTAGATAGCACCAAGCTCCCCAACTTGCGATCTAACCCTCACGATTGAGTTTCTTGACTCTCCTCTAGCTCCACACCTTACAAGAAGTTACAGTTCTTACAATCTCTTGTTGAACTACACAAAAAAATCTTCCCTTTCATGCTCAACCTCTCTAGACCTAGACTACCTAGGTACTTACTTATACATATTATTCGCTTATTGGCCATTACAATATCTACAAAAACCCTAACCCTAATGTAGTTAGGTTTCCTTGCATGCATGCCTTGCATTCTTTCCTCGCACGTGTTGATTTTCCTTCCAGCTGTCTTTATCCCACTTCGTTCTTTTCTTTCCAAAAATAGTGTTTTACCCGAAATGGGCCTGCGCCCCAACAATTCTCAATCCACTCATTTTTTTGCAAACTTAAGAATAAAATAGTACAAGTGAGTTCATGTTATTTAATGGATTGACATATACCATAATTTTAAGAGAATGGAGGATGGAGATTTGATCCAAGAGAGAGATGTACAAACATAATGGATTTAGGATTTGTGATACTCATGGGATAATCCTATAATGATCCATTAGAACCATATCCCCCAACATTTGAGGTCGAATGGAGGAAAATCAAAATAGAAATCAGTCTAGATGAAGAACTGGAAGAGGAAATGGATTGAATAATGTGTTACTTCCTATAATAGGGGGGTTGTCATTATAACCTAGATGATATTATCTGAATGATGGTACGAGACTAGTTGGATTAGCAATGTTGTCAGGGTCTCATGGAAGTGGAGGTGGTCCCCTGGGTATACACTAATCTAGGGTTGTAAAAATGATCTCTATATGATTTCATCTTGGTTCCCCTAGTAAATGGGAGCACTATAAAAAATGAAGTGATATACTAAGTGGAAGTTGGTCTAGAATGTAGATGTGGTTGCAAGATGAGGAAGTGTAATTGGAGTGTTTGATGTAAGTATAAGGCCAATCATTGTACAAGAAATCATCCAGCCAAGTTATAAGAAGACAAGAATTAAATCAAATCATTCCTAGGCATATTCATTGTCAAGCTTCATTATGTTCATGAGTACATCTTTTGGTTCTTGATTTTGAGATAAGTCTAAGTGCTACATTTAGACATTTCCATATTGACATTAGGGGAACCATATTCAAATATTTGGTTCAAACTTTAGTACTACTTTTAGTAGGTTTTCCATGCATGCATGCAACAGTTGGAGCATTAATGGAGGGTGGTTGTTTCAAGAAAGTAATTTCCAATTTCGCAATTTGATATTTTGGGGAAGTTTATATGTTTAGAAACTTACTATTTTTAATCAAAGTTCATGGAGAATTTAATAAAAATTGTGTTGAAGTAATAATTCACTACAATACTTGATGTTTGATAAATTGACTTCCCTTAAAACATGTTTACAAGAACAATTATATTTAAGTACTAAAAAAATCCTTAAATATAAATTTTGGAAGGTGGGAGAAACCATAGAAAATAAGAAAAATTATAAGGTCTAACGAGTGTAGTAAAAAACTTGTGAAAGTACAAAGATATTTATGTGCATAAATAAGAGAAATAGATGATGAAAAAATTTACCTACAATCAGAGGTAATTTTGATTTCCTCTTCTATAAAGGAAGAAGACACATGATCAATGCAAGATATAACCAGATGAACATAAATGGAGACCCACAAGACCTAACCTATTAATGGAAAAAAAAATAGGCTCGTGTCCATGCTAAGAAAATATGTTAAGAAGGGACTCCAACCAAACATAATGCCACAAATGTTGTAGAGATGTAGATGCCAAAGGTTGTTGCATTCATGAGAAATGGTTATGATGAAATGATGATTATAAATTTGTATCTAGATGCATCAATCCCTAATGATCATACTCATTACATTTAGAATGACACTCGACACAAATATTAATAAATATTTCAAACATACCTATAGTTGAAGTTGGAGAAGACTACTATTTTTTCACAGATCATGGAGAAAATCATGGGTAGGGTTAGTAGGGAACCCGCAAGCAAGTCATTGTAGACACATGAAAATGTTTTAGATAACTTGTGTAAGGACTTACAAATATTGTGTGAGAGAAACCAATTTATGACATTATGTTGAGATAAATAGCGAGAAAAAAACTCATTTTTTTGAGAAATATGTTTTAGATGTAGGAAGAAATATGTTGTCAAATGATTAGCGAATGTGAATTTGCAATGAAGTTAGGGCAGAAGAAGAATCACTATTGCTATGTACTAGTTTGTAAACTCGAATCAAAAGAATTTCTAGTAATAATAAAATGATAGAGTCAAAACACAAACACAGAAGTAAAAAGCAATATATTGACAGAGATACAAACATGTATTGAATACATATACACTTAGAAAAAATACCTATAACTTGCAAAGTTGTTTTTAAAAAATTACAAGATTATTTTTCCTGAATTAGATGCGTTGTATAGAAATATCTTTGGGACATGAACATAAACCTCAAATTTGGTTGGCAATGATATTTTGTTTAATTTTGCACATGTTAGAAGTAAAATAAAGACAACATGCATCAACCACATGTTTTAGTTGGAATTTGTTCATCATTTCAATTTGTATTATCAATAACTCATAGAGAAATGAGAAGACCAAATTTTGGAAAGAACTCCCTAATACTTAAATGCATTTTGTTCAAAATTCAATACAATTGTTTATATTTATAAATTTTGTTTGCATATGATCCCATCCATGCTTTATATCTCATAAATGTTCATTTCAAGAAAGAGGAGGCCAACCCAAACACTCCCAATGCTCCCAAAACTAGAAATAACAACCATTGATTATAGTTTACTATAGGAAGTGGTGGGAGTTATAAGGTATCACTTGTTTCAAAGACATTACATAGAATAACAAAATGTTCATCTTTAGTTTGAGATGTTTGGGAAGTGAAAGCTTATTGAACTAAAATAATTAGAGGCATACCCAATTAAAAATAACATAAATTCAATGGAGTTTATTAACCTTGACTCCAACTAAGAGGCATACATTCATCAATATTTCAATTCTTCTATGAGAGATAAGATTGCTTATAGGCTTTAATTCTAAAAGAGCTCAATGGTTTTAATTATCAATTTGGGTGATGGGTATTAAAAATAGACCCATTTCTTCTTGGGATATCACTATAGACAAGTTTGATGACAAATTTTTATTTCATTTCAAAAATATGTCAATTAAATGCAAATTATATCTTCATCTAGGTCAGATAATATGGATTTTTTAAACCTATCTAGGAGGTAGTCTCTAATTGTGGGTCCTCTTCTATTTCATCCTAGGCATCCTATTCTATCTAATTTGGCTCTTTTTCTATGGTATTGGGCTTTAATTTTTGTAAGGAGGCATATATTGACTATAATGATTGGGTCAACTATCAATTTTTGTGGATGCACAAGAATGATTCCAATGTTTTTAAATCTTTGCAAGACCACTACCTAACTATCCAAATATTTGCATATTAGAATAACATTTTTTATAGTTTTGTATTATAATGGTAATTGTATATGGGTTTATATTTAACTTATTTAAAATATAAACACACACAACACACATAACACAATTCAGTTGTAGGTGCATGTGTCACACTCACATAAATATAATGTTGTTTTGATGATTTTTTTTTGCTAACTATACCAATCGATTTCTACTCAGTGCTTCCTAGTGGAAGGTTGACAATTTAATTTTTTTAGGTTCCTAGATTGTGGCCTATTTCACCATGAATTCAAGGGTCATATGCCACATGTACTTCAAATATTCGTGAGTGTAGATGTAATCCTTCAACAAAGAGAACCTTGAATTTTATTTGATAAAGAAAGAGACTATAGAATCTTCCAACAAACAAATTCGCAAGAGTGTGCCCTATTTAAACCTATTGGAAGTGTATTTATTAATTTATGGAATAGTGTGTTCACAAAATAAAATAGGTCTTGGTCCTTCCTCACCATAGAACATCACAACAAAGGAGGTAAAAAATCAAATCTGGAAGATCAATTGTTGTCTCCCTTTACAAATTCTTTGAACATGAACCAGTTGAACACTTATTTATCTGCACATTCATTATCCTTAATTTCACATTCATTATCCTTTTGATATTTTCAAGGTTAAATACATAGTTTCCTCCATGAATGCAAATTGTGAAAGGGTTTATATTCTAGGTTGAGGGTATTTCTAACCTAAATCCCAAAAATTGATTCAAGGAGGGGGAGCATATTGACAAGTCAATGAAAATGATGAGCATATTGCCAAATTCTGAAAAATTGATGAAAATGATGAGCATATTACCAAATTATTTATTGTGGTTGAAGGGATTGAGGAGAATAGTCATTTGAATTTACCTATTTAGATGACATTGGTGGTCTCACTATGTCCTCTTTCATTATCTATCTCTGTCTCTGTCAGTCTGTTGACGGGCGAAAACGACCGTCCGTCAATTAAGAGAGTGGAACCGGTCCGGGGTTGTCTAATAACCCAAGCCGTTTGGAATGGACCACCCTGACGGGTTTAACGGCTTCGTTGGCCGCCCTAAGGTCTCCTAAGGAAGCCGAAGAGGAAAGCTGATCTGAGTTAAGTGATCTAAATAAACAAAACTAACTATAAACTACTCTAACTATTATATATACAAAAGACTAATAACTCAAATCAAACATCTAATTACTAATTTAATTACAATTTATTCACAAATGTGCAGTATCTACAATCTACAGATTTGAATGAAACCTGTGAAACTAATGTGCTTGCTGTCCTAAAACAGCGAAGGATAAGTCTTTTTTAATTTTATGATTCATGAACAAGAAAGTAAGTTAATTGAAGTTAGAATATCTAATATATTAGTTAACTCAATTGCTAGCTAATATACTAAGCAAATAATTGAAAAACAAA
>JZKD02S0560344.1:61557-78180 GCA_000966675.3 Picea glauca
GTCCTATATGAGGATTATTAATTCACAATTTATTTTTTACTTGTTTTCCATGTTGCAGTTGAAACATCACAAGACTATGTGGTGTAATGGTCATAAATTTCATATCAAAATGTTGGATGATAAGATGAAAACCTCAGATTGTGGGATAAATGCAGTGTTTAAGGTCACCAACATTTCCTCTAGAAGTGACAGAAATACGGAAGAAACTGAGAATAGGTACTATGGCATTTTGGAGGATATAAATAAGTGTGGTTTTAATTCCTTTAAAATTGTTTTGTTTGAGGTTAAACGGTTGTTGGCAGCCAATTCAATTTTTTCCATTTCCCTATAAGATGCCTACATCTATATCTTCTAAACTTCAAATCGTCGTCACATTTTGCAAATAGACGATATTTTCATTTCTTGCGACATTTGCAAATTGGTCTCCATTTAGTTTTCACGACTGTAAGCGTGAAAACTCCTCCATCGTTATTTGAATTGTCATGATCTTTATTGATATTTTGAGTGGCACTCACATTTGGTCTATCATTAAGTGGCTAAAAGGATTTTCGAACTATGCCTATTTGCCTATTCTTACTTTGATTGTGCAACTTGATTTTATTAAACTTATGAGGCATTGAGCATATGGGTTTATACTTGATTCTATGAATTGCATAGGGGTCATGGTTTATCTTGTTTTTATATGATGTGATCCTTATTTTTATAGCTCTTGGCTTGTCAATTCTATATTTATCAATTGTCACAATGTTTTATAAACTTTTGATTACACATTTGTGCAATAAGCGCGTGGTTAACATTTGGGTTTGATTTTGCATTGAATATTCATGGTTTGAAACTTTGTAATGGCGCATTGGTATATCATCCACCGTTTAATTCTTTGGTTGAATGAATGATATGGTTTTGATCTATGTTATGATTGATTGAATAGAGGATTAATTGGTGGTTGTACTTTTCCATTACTGTTATGCATGGCGGTGAATAATTCCACCACCCTCGCATGCGCACATTAATGCTTCCCCTTTGATCGTTCGTAGCTCTTAGCCCAAATGACTATGCTCCTGTGTGTTGGTAAATGTAACCCAAACCCTTACCATGTGCTCGCACCATGGCTCCAGTCGTGAGGGCTGAACCGAATGGTAGCCAGGCTCTGTTGATGTTCGACAGTGCCCGCAGTGACCTTGAGGACAGTGGTTGGTTTCCGTTCATACAAAATTTTGATGGTTTTAACCTCTGCGCTGCTAGGCAATTTTCCATGACCTTTGATGGCTGTCGAGCCAAGGTCGGCGATGTTCAATTGGAAATTGATGAGCAATTTATCAGTCTTGCTACGGGTTTTCCTGCCACTGGATGACGATGGTCCAAGAATTGCAAAGTGGAAGAGGTCCCTTGGTCACTTCTCTTCTAGTCACGTAAGGTTATCTCCTGTGACAAAGGTTTGCCCGTAACCATGTTGAAACAACGTTCGCATGATTTATTGATGATTATCAAACAGTTTATCACTTGCGAAGGTCGGTACGGTTTTGTTTTCTTACACCACCTTCGTTTGCTTATGGTTTTTATGGGTTATCATCTCAATGTAACCTATTATTTGCACATAATCCTGTTCAAAATGTCTAAGAAATACAAAAGGAACCAGGCTGATAGTAGCCTCTTTCACTATGGGCTGGTTAAAATGATTGATGTCTGTCATTTGGGGTTACACGGAGATTGTTGGAATGATTTCCTTGCTCGCAACGATTTTGAGGATTCGAATCCTCCACGGGTTGACAAACCTTTGGTGAGCGAAGACAAGACTGTACCCCCGGTACCCTACAACATTCTGTTACCTAAACCCTTACCTGACTCACCTATCAACCTACACCACTTTGTGACCAAGGATGTCGAGACTGTTAAGCCTGTGGGCAAGAAGCCTAAAGCCAAACCTACTGCAAACTCCAAAGGAAAAAATAATGCCCGTTTAATTTCTTGAATGGAGAGGAACAAGCCAAAACCTCCTGTCAACCCTGAACCTATCGTGTTAAGTGAAGACTCCGACTCGGAAGTGGAGTGTTACTTGGCTAGTGAATACCCCTATTCAGAAGTTTTGTGTGCCGAACCCTCATTTGAATTTGTGTTGAACCTACCCCTTGCCTACAAAATGAACCTAACTACCCAGGCATTAAGCTGCCTTGTGAAGCCCCCGGTCATTCATCTAAACCCTCTCCTGCTTTGTCAAAACCTACAGTACCACCTTGTGATCAATGTAGCTCGTGGTTAGAGAGGTATTATATTGATGTGCCAATGCTACAATCGAGAATTCACTCTTTGGAGGACCAAGTTGCACGGCTTACCAGTCAAAAGGATAAATTGCAGGCCACTGATAAGAAACAGAGGATGAAAGGTTCTATTTTGTTTAAAAATGTGGAATCAGTTACAGCGGTCGTGAATTCTAAGTTGGAATAGTTTGAGCAGCCTCACTGGTATGTTCTATCACTTGTTTATATAACGAATTTGAATTCTTTGAATAACTCTGATTATAGATTGGATTTGCTCTATCACATTATATGCATTATGTACATAGTTTTGTTTTGATTAATCGAATTTCGTTTTCCCAGTTTAGCTTTGATTGGATTTTCTTCGATTCGATTGATTTGATTGGTTTGATTTAGCTTAAATTGGATACTCTGTTGCTAATTGAAGTCATTTGTATCTATTATAGACACAAGTTGTTTCTCGTATTTCAATTTTGAACACAATCAATTTTCGATTCGAATTGGTTATAATGTATATGATATGATTGGAAATAATGGTTAACTGTTATGGTTTTATCTCCCATATGACTTTCAACCAACATGAATATAATTTGGATAATGTTCAATACGTTTCTGTTAATATGCATCCAAATCGTGAATAGATACGATTCGTAACAGTTATACCTAGCCGGTTGATTCGCATTGGTTTACTCTACCATGTTATCAGTTCGATTCATATTGCAATGAATATGTTGTTTAAATTTGATTTGAGGAACGAAAATGACTATATCCAGGTTCACGATTTGTTTCTATAATGAAACTCAGTCGTGATTTGATTATTTGCCCAGCTAATAATTATAACCTCTGTTGATTCTATTAAGATTGAGATCATGATTTATCGATCCTATCTGTTGACTGTGCAAGGATCAATCACGAAATTCGTTGGTTTGATGCTGTTAAGTATGATTTCATTTGAACATAATCGAAACAGTCTTTCTATCTTTACATTTGATTGAACGATATGAATCTGTGGTTATATCATTATGACAAGTGGAAATTGGTTGTGTTGGATTAGATCATATCACATATGATATCACTCATTATTGATTTCATTTGGATATGAAACAATCTCGTTACTGTTTGACCCATTTTTATGGTAAAAGAAAAATAGAGTATTCTTACCCCTGTTTTCGGTTGAATCACTTTTGATTTTGTATAATTTGAATGATAAAATCATTTGAATCATTAGTGATTCGTTTTTAATGTTTATTGAAAGAAAATTGGATTGGATTATTTTAAAGAGATTTGATTTGATTTTTATTTGATCCTGTATGCTATTTTAGACTAGCTACAAAATCAGATAATTCTGTAGCTAAGTCTGTAAGATTAGATTTGTATTTTTTTGTTAATAATATATATTTCTAACTTGATATTTTTGGTTTATTGCAGATGAATTCGAAATTGCAGTGGATTTGATAAGCAGTTAGAGAATATTTAAAATATTTCACTTGCATTTTAGTTTCCTAGTTTAGTTGATTTTGGGATATTTCCCAGATTATGTAAACCAGTTTGATATTATCCACAGGGAGGTTTTACCCTGTGGAGAGACTTATATATACTTATTATTTTTGTGATAAGGAACATCCTCATTCGTGGGAGAAGAAGGATATGGAATTTTAATACAGACTGAGGCAGAATTTGGTGTTTTGTTACAGCTTTAGCTTCTCATTATATCAATATTTTGTTTCATGTTGTGTATATCAATTTGTATCTGGTTAATGACTACTTTATCTATCTTAATCATGTGCAAATGATATAAATTTAATCACTGTAATCCATATCTGATTTCTTCCAAGCATTTAAAAAACATAGCAATTGCTTAGTTCAGCTTGTGAATGGCAGATTTCTCTTCTTCATAAGTTGAATTATCAGGTATAAGTTTTTGCATAACAGGTTTCCCTTATTGCAGAGATTTATAAATCCTAAAATTGTTATGATTTTTATGTCTTGTTTGTCCTGTAAACCAACTCAAAGAGCAGCACAGCCTATCGTTTACGAGAATCTTTTTGGAGTAACCAGTGCGAGTTTCCTTCCTCGGACCAGCTTCGAAGTCATCAGACACAGGACAAATTAGGAGCGTTTCCAGGTCAGTTTGTCGTTTGTTTAGTATATTTATTACTAGTTAAATTTAGATATAAGTTTAGTTAGATTTATAGGTAGAATTAGTATATTAGATTGTTTAATTTCAGTAAATATATTAGATCATTTAATTTCAGTAAGTTTTATTTCTTATTCATAAAATATAAAAAAAAAATCAAAAAGATCTCTGGCTGTCTTAGGGCAGAAAGCAAATGAGTTTTACAGGTTTTATTCAAATCTGCAACTTGTAGATATTGTATATTTGTGAATAAGTTGTAATCCAATTAGTAATTAGATATTTAATTGTTAGAGTTAGTTTAATAGTAATTAGGTTAGAGTAGTTTATATTTAGTTTTAGTTTAATTTAGTAGTTTGTTTTAATTAGATTAGTGTATTAGTTTGTTTTTATTTAGTTAGTTTAGTTTATTGTATTTAGTTTAGTTTGTTTTTATTTGTTTTATTTAGTTAGTTTAGTTTATTGTATTTAGTTTAGTTAGTTTTATTTGTTTTAGATAGATTAGTTATTTTAGAATAGTTTTCTCTTTGGTTCTCTTAGGACTTTAGAGCGGCCAACGGAGCCGTTAAACCCGTCAGGGTGGTTCATTCCAAACGGCTTGGGTTATTTAGACAACCCCAGACCGGTTCCACTCTCTCAATTGACGGACAGACAATTTCGTCCGTCAACAAATGGTGCTAGAAGGAGGGCCTGAACTTAATTAATGGCACGAGGTGGTTGCAGGACTCCTCCTCCCCCTAATCGCTCACCTATAGTGACTAGAAGCCGTTCACTTGAAAATATTCCCCTTCAAACATCAACTAATTCAACCGACGATCCTCAGATCACAATTGAGACAACAACCCCTAATCCTACACATGGTGACCTACAAGAGATTGTATGCCAATTTCTTATCAAAACACACAGTTCCTTAGCTCGTCTTAGGCAACCAAACCGTCTGTGGGGTCAACCTTTAAACTTATCTGATATCAGAGAACAATTAGGTGACACTAACCTCACTGTGAATCCCACAGATCCAATCTTAAATCCTACTGCAGGAGGATCTGGGATACCTCCTTCACCACCTCCCTCATCTCCTTCCTCTTCTGGAGGATATTCCTCTTCAGACGAAGGCAATTCACCTTCTTAGCCTTCCACACCCATTACCCCAATGGAAAATCAGAACAACCCTGCTAGACCCTGGTTGGACCAGGATGTTGTAGTTGTACCTGGAGCCTAGCACCCTTTACCTAAGCACCCGGAGAAATGGCTTCCCAAGTTTGATCCTGATTCAAAACAGATAGCTGAAGATCATATCAAAAAGTTTATGTTAGCCATCAGACTCCGTAATGTTGAACACGAAGATGTTGTCTGTAGGTTGTTCCCTTATACTTTTGAGGGTAATGCGTCCACTTGGTACTTTTCCCAACAGCCCCATACCATAGTGTCTTGGGAAAAGTTTGAGTCATGCTTTTTGGAAACATTCGGAGATGGTAAACCTATGGAAGTCTTAGTCATGGATCTTTCGAGCTTAAAAATGAACCCAAAAGAAAAATTTAAAGATTTTAATCAAAGATTCTTAACGCTTAAAAATCCAATCCCTGCAGATTCTATGCCTACTGAGAGTCTTGTAATAGCTTACTACATTAAAGCTCTACATCAAAGCATAGTTATTTGGGTCAAACAATCTAAAAAGGCCACATTGTTAGAAGCCTTCGAAGAGGCTACTCAGATTGAAAAAGATATACTTAGTCTTAAGGACTCTTCTAGCAACGAAATTGAGACTTCTTCCAAAAAGAAGATTGAAATTCTCCCCAGACCTACACAAAGCAAAACACAACCAGAAACCTCTGATTTGGAAAATTTAACTAAAGTTGTAAAAAAATTGTCTAATCAAGTTATAGATTTAAAAAAGTCGACTGAAGAATCTTCCTCGAGTAAAGGACCCTACAAACCCCCTTTCTGAAAGCCTTTTCCCACCAACCAGCCTAATCCAAATCCCGAAGGCTTGAACCTAGAAAGTTTGCAATGTTCTCTTCATACAATTCTAGAAGCCCAAGATAACTTGATGCCTCCTGAAATCCCTCAGGAGGAAGTCGAGCAGGAAAAAGTTCAAGAAGAAGAGTCTTCTCCAAACATCTTTGGACACTTCTCGGATAGCATCTTTCAAGCTAACTTCGAGACTGTTCACCATTACAACACTAGGAGTAAGACATCAAACAAACCTCCTGCCGAAAACAATACAACTGCACCTCCAAATCCATCTAAATCAGCAGAAACTAAACAGAGTAATGTCATCCCTAAATTAGATTATGATGTTGTTGAAGATCTTAAAAAATTAAGGGCTAATATTTCTATTTATGAATTGTTGAAGTTTCCATTTTTGTTACAGAAGAGGTTGCAAAATATTTCAGAAAATGGCAAGAATGGTAATTCAAATGGTAACAAGGTTGTGCAAAGCAAAGTTCCGCAGAAGACTTCCACTAAAAATAATCCTGATCTTTAAGATAAAGGAAGCCTTCCTGTAGTTCCTGTAAATAATGTGAATAATGTAAATAATATAGCTAAAGTAGCATTAGAAACTGCGAGTAAGAAACCACAAGCTACTACTCTAAGTACTCGCAAGAATGTACCTCCTTTTCTTTTAACTTTCGAAATCTTCAACAGAAATGTGCATAATTGTATGGTTGACTCAGGAGCATCATCAAATGTGATGCCTTGGTCTATCTGCCAAAATATTAACACTGAAGTGGAACCATCTTCTTTGAAAATCATAAAACTTGATCAAACAGATGTAAAAGTTATAGGCGAACTAAAAAATGTATTGATTAGATTATCGTCTAACCCAAAGGTTCATCAGTTTATTGATATAATTGTGGTGGATATTCCAGAAGTGTATGGTCTATTTTTGAGCAGGGACTGGTCGGAGAAGCTACATGGTTACTTCACAACGGACTGGTCTCACTTATGGCTCCCAGAAAACGGTAAGCCCGACAAGATCAGGGTGAATTGTGAGTGTTACCTTAAGTTCATGGTCACGGATTTGAATGAACCAAATGAACCATACACACCTCCAGCTGATTCACCTGAAGTCCAAGGGATGGACACCTTCTTCGAAAATTTCATGGCTGAAGTTTCACCTATCAACAATCCACAACAGCAGTCCGAGATCATAGCATATGTGCAACCAACAACTTCTATGCAACAGTCCCATGAACCCAATGGAAATCAAATTTGGTCTCTATATTTCGACGGTTCCAAGTCTAAAGAAGGAGCTGGTGCAGGCTACATCATTATTGATCCGGCAGGTAACAAGACATTAATGGTTTGTAGACTATGATTTGAATGTACAAACAATATCGCAGAATATGAGGCTTTACTGCAAGGTCTCAGAAAAGCTCTGGACATGAACATTCAAAATCTGGTTGTATTTGGTGACTCTGAAATAGTGGTCAGACAGGTAAGAGACTCTATACACTGTCTTTCCCTGCATCTCAAAAGTTACCAGTATGAGGTATGGAGTTTAATGAACAAATTTTTTGCTTTTAATATAAATTATATTCCTAGATTAAATAATGTTGAAGCAGATCTACTAGCTAATGTAGCCTCTAAACTTCTTCCTGCAGAAGGCTTATCCCCAAACGCATTCTCCGTGGAGCTATTATTTCGACCATCCGTTCCTGAAAATATCACAAACGGGAGAGTATTTGACGATGATCAGCAGATCATTAACTTTCTGCACATGGAAGAAACCTTTCAAGGCGCAGTGATAGATGAACAAACACACGACGACAATTTGCACGACTTTACGATAATACCTAATCCGAAATCTCCTGAAGCTCTATCGAACATGGTAAATTTCATACCCAAATATGTTGTTAAATTAGAAAAGTTTTATGATTTTGAAGATAAATTTAAAAATACGGTCAACTGCAAAACTAATAGTTCCTCATTGTCTTATGAAAAAGTCAATTTAGGGACTAGTGGAAATCCTCAATGTATCAATTTAGGCTTGGGATGTTCTAGACAAGAAAAAACTGCTTTTGTTAAATTATTTAAAGAATTTAAGGATGTCTTTGCATGGACTTACGATGATCTTAAAACATTTGACCCCAATATTATACAACATGTCATCCCGATGAAGCCCCAAACCTTACCCTTCCAACAGAAACTAAGGAAAATGCATCCTAAACTAGAACCGACCGTTCAAAAAGAATTGAATAAACTCCTAAGTGCTAAAATATTTTTTTCTGTTAGACACACTCAATGGGTATCCAACCTTGTCCCAGTTCGGAAGAAAAACAGGGAAATTCGACTTTGCGTCGATTTCCGAAACCTCAACAAAGCGTCTGACAAAGACAATTATCCTGTCCCACCTATGGAACAGATCCTTCAAAAAAGTATCTGGTTCCGAGAGGCTATCCTTACTGGATGGTTTCTTCGGATACAACCAAGTCTTGATGTCTCCGCCAGACCAACTAAAAACTACCTTCCGTACCCCGTGGGGCACTTATGCTTATCGAAAAATGCCCTTTGGATTGATTAATGTTGGTGCTACCTTTCAGAGAGAAATGGAAATTTCTTTTCGAGGCTTAATCAATCACTCTGTAGTAGTCTACTTAGATGATGTGACCATGTATTCTAAGAACAAAGATGATCATCTAGCTCACTTATGATTTGTTCTACTACGATGTCGTAAATATGGCATCTCCCTGAACCCCAAGAAGTCCATCTTTGCAGTAGAACAAGGTAAATTACTAGGATTCATTGTGTCTAGCGATGGGATGATTATTGACCCCGAGAGGACTCAAGTCATCGCTAAACTTCCCCCACCTACATCCAAGAAATCCATGCAGTCTTTCCTAGGCCAGATTAATTTCGTGAGAAGATTTGTCCCCAGTTTCTCTGAAATGGTCAGGCCTCTCCAGAACCTGATTAAGAAAGACACCCAATATCACTGGGGACCCACAGAAAACCAAGCTTTTAATGCCATAAAGAAGGCCATAATAGATGCTCCGTCCCTCATGAGCCCTAATTTCTCTCAAGACTTTACACTCTATACTTTTGCCTCTGATCGTTCCTATGCCACAGTCCTAACTCAGAAGAATTCCAAGAACAACGAAGTACCCATCGCCTTTATGAGCTCTTCTTTCAAAGGTGTTGAACTTAACTACCCAGCGGTTGATCGGCAAGCCTACGCTGTTTTCAAAGCAGTTAAGCACTTCCGGTCCTATCTTTTGAAGTCAAGGACGAAGGTCATTGTCCCCTACCCTACCGTAAGGAACTTGTTAGTGCAAAAGGAGTTAGGAGAGAAGAGAGCCAACTGGGTCACCTCCTTGCAGGAGTATGACTTGGAGATCACCCTAGCACAGATCATAAGAGGCCAAGGGTTGTGTAAGTTGGTTGTTGATTCAGAAATAGGTCAGCGAGAAGATAGTGATACGTCAAACCTAGAACAACGTGATCAAAGTTTGATTTGTTGCGCTCAAAACCTCGTAAGTCCTTGGTATGACGATATTAGATACTGCCTTGAATATGGATCAGCACCCCGTCACCTTGACCCCGCCAAAAGAAGAGAGTTGATACTAAATTCTGCCTCCTTTCATCTAGTTAACGGTATACTGTTTCGTCAGAATTTTGACGGCGTACTGATGCGCTGTCTTGAAAAAGACGAAGCAGAAAAAGTCTTGCTTGAGTTGCATGCAGGAGAAGTTGGTGGTCACTTCGGTGGTGATACCACTGCTCATAAGGTTTTAAGAGATGATTACTAATGGCCTATGCTTTTTAGGGACACCCATGCCTTGTGTCATAAATGTATCATCTGTCAGAAAGCATCAGGGCGGTTGCAAAAACCAGCCTTCCCCTTGCAACCCATTTCAGTCGATTCTCCTTTCCAGCAATGGGGCCTTGATATCATAGGTCCTATTAACCCTCCATCTTCACAACAACACAAGTATATTGTGACAACCACTGATTACTTTACTCGATGGTCCGAAGCCGCTGCTCTAAGAACTGTTAATACCAGTAAGGTAATTGCCTTACTAAACTCGAATATCATCACTCATTTTGGTATCCCTGATTGTCTAGTCTTTGATAACGCTTCATACTTTTCTTCTCTAGAGATGAGTGAGTTTTCTTTAGAGAAAGGAATAAAGCTGAGGTATTCCACTAGTTACCACCCCCAGGGCAACGACTGACAAACAAGAACTTGATCAAAATTATCAAGAGAACCGTGGCTGAAAATCACAAGAATTGGCACAATGCACTGCTGAATGCACTATGGGCTGACAGGGTAACACCCAAAGCCGCTATAGGTAACTCCCCCTTTTTCCTCGTTTATGGCAGAGAAGCCATTCTGCCACCTCACATTCTTCTTCCTTCGCTTCAATTGTCACAAAAGGTCCAAGAAGAAGATTGTCCCCCTTTAGAAAGCCGCATTAACGCTTTGATGAAGTTAGAAGAAGTAAGAACTCAAGCTAATCATAAGTTAGATCAACATCAACAATTAATTAAAAGCTATTTCGATTCTAATTCTACTTCTGATAGGAATTTTGAAGTAGGCGATATTGTCTTGAAGTGGGACAAACCACACGAAGGAAAGGGTGAGCACACCAAGTTTCAAAACTTATGTCTTGGGCCATTTTTAATTTCTGAAAAGTTGGGTCCTAGTTCCTTTCGATTACAGAATCTTGAAGGGAATCTTGACACCTATCCGATGAATGGACAAGCCCTGAAAGATACTTTTCTTGATAACTACCCTTGTATATTATGTAAATATTTCTTTTGTTTGCATTTTTTTTCGTTTCCTTTCTATTTTGTTTTTTATTTGAATTGATCAGTTTTTTTTGTGTGTTTTTTGAAAGATATGCATACTTGTGCACTGAGCCATTCAGACAGAGACCATAGGAAAATTTTCTTCGCTAAAATAACTTCTGAAAGATTGTACGAACATCAGTGATATATTTCTGAAACTAATATTTATGTTGGAAAATTTTGTTGTTTGAAAGAAGTTTACTGATTTCAATCTATAAGCAAAGTTTGTCATGATCATCTATTATCTTTTTACGTTGTCCCTTTTCCGTAAAGGAATGACTCAAAAATGATGTCTCCCTGTCGTAGGAAGTTGTTTTTATAAATAAAACATTTCTGGAGCTAAATAAAGGATAGTGTTAAAAAATTCTGATGAGGTCTAAAAAATATGTTGAAATATCAGAATTTTCAGCATCACCCCGCTCAGCTATATATCTACAAAAGAAAACAAAATAAAAATATTAATAAGAGCTATGGGAAGTGCTTGTAAACCCGCCGGGATGCTGAACAGGTCCGCTAGCAGCGGGTAAATGCATGCATGACGCCAAGACAACTTCGTCGGGGTACTGAACAGGCCTGCTGGCAGTGAAGCAATGCTAGGTACATGAAAATCTGTGTAAAAAATTATGAGAAACCTCTTTAATGTCCTTTATTCTGATACAGAACTTTTTAACAGGATACAGATGTCAGAGTGGGTTAAATAGCAACCCTGTCGAGGCTATGGACGCCTGCTGGCAGCAGTGGCCATGCCAACAGTATTGAATATTTTATCATTAACATCATGACTTGTTGATCTTAAGACTGTTATTAGTTTTCATCTTTTAAAACAATGCTTGAAAAGATGGTAAATGATGATGTTTGTACGATTTTCTGGTTGTTTCTTTTGAGTTGAAATTTTCTTTGTTGTCCTAATCTGAATTTATTTCTTTTGACATAGATAACTTCTTCTACCAGTGTGTCGCCATTGTTGGAAGCTAATTCAATTTTTTCCATTGCCCTATAAGCTGCCTACACCTATGTCTTATGAACTTCAAATCGTCGTCGCATTTTGCAAATAGACGATATCTTCATTTCTTGCGACATTTGTAAATTGGTCTCCATTTAGTTTTCACGACTGTAAGCATGAAAACTCCTCCATCATTATTTGAACTGTCATGATCTTTATTGATATTTTGAGTGGCACTCACATTTGGTCTATCATTAAGTGGCTAAAAGGATTTTCGAACTATGCCTATTTGTCTATTCTTACTTTGATTGCGCAACTTGATTTTATTAAACTTATGAGGCATTGAGCATATGGGTTTATACTTGATTCTATGAATTGCATAGGGGTCATGGTTTATCTTGTTTTCAAATTGAATATTGATGGTTTGAAACTTTGTAATGGCGCATTGGTATATCATCCACCGTTTAATTCTTTGGTTGAACGAATGATATGGTTTTGAGCTACGTTATGATTGATTGAACAGAGGATTAATTGGCGGTTGTACTTTTCCATTACTGTTATGCATGGCGGTGAATAATTCCACCACCCTCGCATGCGCACATTAATGCTTCCCCTTTGATTGTTTGTAGCTGTTAGCCCAAATGAATCTGCTCCTCTGTGTTGGTAAATGTGACCCAAACCCTTACCATGTGCTCGCACCATGGTTCCAGTCGTGAGGGATGAACCGAATGGCAGCCAGGCTCTGTTGATGTTCGACAGTGCTCGCAGTTACCTTGAGGACAGTGGTTGGTTTCCGTTCATACAAAATTTTGATGGTTTTAACCTCTCCGTTGCTAGGCAATTCGCCATGACCTTTGATGGCTGTCGAGCCAAGGTCGACGATGTTCAATTGGAAATTGACGAGCAATTTATCAGTCTTGCTACGGGTTTTCCTACCACTGGACAATGATGGTCCAAGAATCGCAAAGTGGAAGAGGTCCCTTGGACACTGCTCTTCCAGTCGCGTAAGGTTATCTCCTGTGGAAAAAGGTTTGCCTGTAACCATGCTGAAACAGCGTTGGCATGATTTATTGATGATTATCAAATAGTTTATCACTTGCGAAGGTCAGTACGGTTTTGTTTTCTTACACCACCTTCATTTGCTTATGGTTTTTATGGGTTATCAACTCAATGTGCCCTATTATTTTCACAGAAGCCTGTTCAAAATGTCTAAGAAATACAAAAGGAACCAGACTGATAGCAGCCTCTTTCACTATGGGCTGGTTGAAATGATTGTTGTCTGTCATTTAGGGTTACACGGAGACTGTTGGAACGATTTCCTTGCTCGCAACGATTTTGAGGATTCGAATCCTCCACAGGTTGACAAACCTGTGGTGAGCGAAGATAAGACTGTACCCCCGGTACCCTACAACATTCTATTACCTAAACCCTTATCCGACTCACCTATCAACCTACACCACTCTGTGACCAAGGATGTCGAGACTGTTAATCCTATGGGCAAGAAGCCTAAATCCAAACCTACTGCAAACTCCAAAGGCAAAAAGAATTCCCGTTTAATTTCTCGAATGGCGAGGAACAAGCCAAAACCTCCTGTCAACCCTGACCCTATCGTGTTAAGTGAAGACTCCGACTCGGAAGTGGAGCGTTACTTGGCTAGTGAATACCCCTATTCGGAAGGTTTGTGTGCCGAACCCTCGTTTGACTTTGTGTCGAACCTACCCCTTGCCTACAAAATGACCCTAACTACCCAGGCATTAAGCTACCTTGTGAAGCCCCCGATCATTCATCTAAACCCTCTCCTGGTTTGTCAAAACCTACAGTACCACCATGTGATCAATGTAGTTCATGGTTACAGAGGTATTATCTTGATGTGCCAATGCTACAATAAAGAATTCACTCTTTGGAGGACCAAGTTGCATGGCTTACCAGTCAAAAGGATAAATTGCAAGCCACTGATAAGAACCAGAGGACGACAGGTTCTATTTTGTTTAAAAATGTGGAATCAGCTACAGCGGTCGTGAATTCTAAGTTGGCATAGTTTGAGCAGCCTCACTGGTATGTTCTATCACTTGTTTATATAACGAATTCAAATTATTTGAATAACTATGATTATAGCTTGGATTTGCTCTGTCACATTATATGCATTATGTACATAGTTTTGTTTTGATTAATCGAATTTCGTTTTCCCAGTTTAGCTTCGATTGGATTTTCTTCGATTCGATTGATCGTGGTATGGATTTGATTGGTTTGATTTAGCTTAAATTGGATACTTTGTTGCTAATTGAAGTCATTTGTATCTATTATAGACACAAGTTGTTTCTCGTATTTCAATTTTGAACACAATCAAGTTTCGATTCGAATTGGTTATAATGTATATGATATGATTGGCAATAATGGTTAACTGTTATGGTTTTATCTCCCATATGACTTTCAACCAACAGGAATATAATTTGGATAATGTTCAATACGTTTCTATTAATATGCACCCAAATCGTGAATAGATACGATTCGTAACAGTTATACCCAGCCGGTTGATTCGCATTGGTTTACTCTACCATGTTATCAGTTCGATTCATATTGCAATGAATATGTTGTTTAAATTTGATTTGAGGAATGAAAATGACTATATCCAGGTTCACGATTTGTTTCTATAATGAAACTCAGTCGTGATTTGATTATTTGCCCAGCTAATAATTATAACCTCTGTTGATTCTATTAAGATTGCGATCATGATTTATCGATCCTATCTGTTGACTGTGCAAGGATCAATCACGAAATTCGTTGGTTTGATGTTGTTAAGTATGATTTCATTTTAACATAATCGAAACAGTCTTTCTATCTTTACATTTGATTGAACGATGTGAATCTGTGGTTATATCATTATGACAAGTGGAAATTGGTTGTGTTGGATTAGATCATATCACATACGATATCACTCATTATTGATTTCATTTGGATATGAAACAGTCTCGTTACTGTTTGACCCGTTTTTATGGTAAAAGAAAAACAGAGTATTCTTACCCCTGTTTTCGGTTGAATCACTTTTGATTTTGTATAATTTGAATGATAAAATCATTTGAATCATTAGTGATTCGTTTTTAATGTTTATTGAAAGAAAATTGGATTGGATTATTTTAAAGAGATTTGATTTGATTTTTATTTGATCATGTATGCTATTTTAGACTAGCTACAGAATTAGATAATTCTGTAGCTAAGTCTGTAAGATTAGATTTTTATTGTTTTGTTAATAAGATATCTTTCTAACTTGATATTTTTGGTTTATTGCAGATGAATTCGAAATTGCAGTGGATTTGATAAGCAGTTAGAGAATATTTGAAATATTTCACTTGCATTTTAGTTTCCTAGTTTAGTTGATTTTGGGATATTTCCCAGATTATGTAAAACAGTTTGATATTATCCACACGGAGGTTTTACCCTGTGGAGAGACTTATATATACTTATTATTTTTGTAATAAGGAACATCCTCATTCGTGGGAGACGAAGGATATGGAATTTTAATATAGACTGAGGCAGAATTTGGTGTTTTGTTATAGCTTTAGCTTCTCATTATATCAATATTTTGTTTCATGTTGTGTATATCAATTTGTATCTGGTTAATGACTACTTTAGCTATCTTAATCATGTACAAATGATATAAATTTAATCACAGTAATCCATATCTGATTTCTTCCAAGCATTTAAAAAACATAGAAATTGCTTAGTTCAGCTTGTGAATGGCAGATTTCTCTTCTTCATAAGTTGAATTATCAAGTATAAGTTTTTGCATAACAGGTTTCCCTTATTGCAGAGATTTATAAATCCTAAAATTGTTATGATTTTTATGTCTTGTTTGTCCTGTAAACCAACTCAAAGAGCAGTGCAGCCTATCGTTTACGAGAAGCTTTTTGGATTAACCGGTGCGAGTTTCCTTCCTCCGACCAGCTTCGAAGTCATCAGACACAGTACAAATTAGGAGCGTTTCCAGGTCAGTTTGTCGTTTTTTTAGTATATTTATTACTAGTTAAATTTAGATACAAGTTTAGTTAGATTTATAGGTAGAATTAGTATATTAGATTGTTTAATTTCAGTAAATATATTAGATCGTTTAATTTCAGTAAGTTTTATTTCTTATTCATAAAATATAAAAAAAAAATCAAAAAGATCTCTGGCTGTCTTAGGGCAGAAAGCAAATGAGTTTTATAGGTTTTATTCAAATCTGCAACTTGTAGATATTGTATATTTGTGAATAAGTTGTAATCCAATTAGTAATTAGATATTTAATTGTTAGAGTTAGTTTAATAGTAATTAGGTTAGAGTAGTTTATATTTAGTTTTAGTTTAATTTAGTAGTTTGTTTTAATTAGATTAGTGTATTAGTTTGTTTTTATTTAGTTAGTTTAGTTTATTGTATTTAGTTTAGTTTGTTTTTATTTGTTTTATTTAGTTAGTTTAGTTTATTGTATTTAGTTTAGTTAGTTTTATTTGTTTTAGATAGATTAGTTA